>RJWK010003029.1:0-66347 GCA_004363435.1 Platanista minor
ATTCTTGGTACCTCCTGTAACTTCTGTGAGTCTCAGCCTCATGTTTCTGAAAGAAAAAAAAAAAAAATACAGAAAACCCCCGCCTTCTTCTGCAGTTTGCAGACCTGCTCTTTGGTTATCCACAAGGGGACAGCCTTAGAATCAGGGGTGCCCCAGAGCTGACTTGTACTGGCTCCAAGAGCAGATTTGGCCTGTCTCTTTCCAGTTCTGCATTCACTGATGTCATGTTGGTGGCTGGAGATCCACCATGATGGGGGTACTTAAACCACGGAAAGTGGCACACACTACAGACCAGGTCTTTTTTCCCTGAAGCCAGTTGTTAAAGATTTACCAGCATTCCACTGCCCGGGATCCTCTTAGACCACGGTTCATTTCCCCTAAGACAACCTTCCAAAGCCAGAGGCAGGGTCCTCTCAGAGACTGCTCTGCTTGAAAATTTGGAAAGTCATGACAACAATTGCACCCACGGCTTATAGGCATCTGTGTTTCTGTTAGCGTGAGACTGAGTAGGAAGCTTTTTCTTCCAAGGTTAACAGGAATACAGTTATGCCTAGCCAACAGAATATCTTTTAAAAAATCCCAACAAAAATGTGTCGAGAGAAGTCGCCTGTGCTTCACGTAGACTGAGTGAAGGACAGACAGATTTCAGGACATCTCCAGGTTGGTACAGAAGTAGGCTCATACCTCAGATCTTTGGCCTGGCCGGGGCTCCAACTGCTAATGTTTTGAGTGGGAAAGTTTTTCCAAATAACTTTACAATAGCAGCATATTTATCAAAGAGATAAGCATGGGTCTCCCTTGCTGTGCACAGTTCTACACGTGACCCTCAGTAACTGGCTGGACAGTAGCACTGCCAGGCTGTTCAGGTCACAAAACATCAGCTACCAAATTCAGTGGCTTTTTTTTTGTGCGTTTTTTAAAAAAATTTTTTCTCAGTTTTGGACCAATCAACTAGAAAAGGTTTCTAGACCAGTTTTTCCTCTTCTTGTCAATGCAGACTCCAGTGACTTTGGGGGAAAGGGGCAACTTGGCAGTGAGCTCTATTGTCAGAAACTTTGCAAAGTTCCTGGCTTGAGAATTTTCAGCCTCCTCCTCCTTCCAGCCCGGTTGGTAGGTTCTGAAATCCCACTGCACCGTTATGAGTCATTTTCAAGACCCAAAGTGACCTCGATGACTCTCACACCTTCCCTTGTCTTTGTGATGACAGAGCTGTGAGCCTGGGACATGGGGAGTCTAAGGCATTATGAAATCTCTGTATGAAGTCGTTAAATTCACAGCAACCTGACTTCCTTCATTTTCAGGCCTGAACATCTGTAATAATCTAAATCGCTTCTTTCCTGCTAACAATCAACTGAGAAGCACCCTCACTCTCTGACAGCATCAGAGGCACTTGAATCACTCAACAGAATCTCGCCAGGGCGTCAGAGATCACTGACTCATCTGGATTCTGGACGGTCTTTCCATCAGAAGCAGCAGCTCCTTCTGGCCACGTGACCTTGACTGAGTCTTTTAACACCCTCCTGAACCTGAGTTTTATCATCTCCTAATTGAGCTAAGGTCACATTTCATGCCTTCCCAGGCACTTCTGAACATCCAGATTAGCTAATACCTAAGATATCACTTGGAAGCTAGAAAGCTCCCTACAGTGTATTAATAACTTTGATCCCCTTGGCTGATGAGAAAGGGAGACCACAGTGAAATGCATGCTGGGCCCGAGACCTGGACTTCAAGGTCAATTCTCAGATATCTTCTGTAACATTTTTAGGATGGGTAACCTGCAAAAGCATTAGGGGTTTTCTTAAGAAGGTTTCTTTTCCTCCTAGCTTCTGTTATGTTGCCCCCAAAATTCAAGTAGTGTTGTCAACAGGGCATATTATTATGCTTTCTGTGACACAGACAAATTTGGGGGACAAAAACAGGGATAAACCATTCCCCATATCCACTAGTATTTTTACAGAAAATAATATGCAGCCCCACTGAAGCCATGACTCACATGATCTAAACATGATACTACAAGAGAGAGGCTACCCCAAAAAAAGGACCATGCCGTGAGAATAGACACATTGTAAAATATCTCAAGACGAGGCCTGTGGCAACTCTTCCGAAGTTTCTCTCTCTCTCAACTATCAGTAAGTTCTTCTCAATTCCCACCTGGGTGCCTCTTCTCTTTCTGCCCCCCTTTCTCCTGTTCTGCATCACACAAGGCTCAGCATGGAGCTGGCAAAAGCAGACTCTCCTTGGAGGGCAGGTGGAGAGGGTGAACCTGGTGGGAACGCCAGAACTTTCCTTCAGGGGTGAGGGGGATGCTGGGGACCCCCATACACTCAGAATTTTGACTCGTCACTGGTATAATGATGCAGCAAGAATTCTGGCTTGAATCACTTCAGGATTTAGACATGTCAGGGACTGGAGTCCGGAGCAGGGCAGAGCCGCGAACGGTCTCTGCATGAGGGACCAAGGAAAACTCTGGAAGAGAAGGCAGGCAGAGGGAAGGCATAGCTGAGCCGGACACATTAACTGAGGTCGCAGGCGGGCTTTGGAGGTGGAGGCGATTCTAACTAGGGCAGGATACCTGCCTCTGCACGGTCCCCCCGGGAGCATAACTGATGGCCTTAGGGTCAGTGACGATGGGGGCGGCAGTTGGAGAGGAGAAGGCACAGAGGACCCCGTGGAACTCACTGGAAACGTCCAGGTCACGGGAGGGTTTGAGATCCCGAGTGGTTCCCTGTGTCTGTGCCTTCCCATTCGTATCTTTTTTCTGAGCATTTCTGTAACTCGTACCATCGCTGCGAGCGCTCCCACAGCCCACCCCACCATGCTCTGTTCTTCTCTCTGGCCCACCCTGGGTTCATGGCACGTGGTTTATCAGCATGGTAGAGTTTCAGTTCTTAAAACAACCAGGTAATTCTTTCAAAGGAAACACCAGTTAGAGACCATGTGAGACTGTTATGTCAGCAGATCCAACCCAGACACACAATCTGGCTGAAGTTCTGCTCTTTGTTGTGTGTGGCCTGTGTGTGCTCCTTTGATACAGACGATCCAGAAGGTGCCTTTCAGCTCTCAGGGTCCACCTTCCTGTGTCAGCTGCCCGGCAGATGCTGATTAGGTTCAGGGCAGAAGGTGGTTGGCACATTGAATAAACAAAGATGAATAAAGGTCCGGTGAGGAGGCACGTGGATTCAGGAGCCATCCACAAATGTGGAGGGACGTTGGCTTGGAAGTTGCATGAGGCTGGCTGGAATCGGGGAGGAAGGTCCTGTGCTGAGGGACAGAGGTCCCAGTGTTAGGTACAGACGGGTGGGTTAAGGTATTGGTAGGGGTCTCTGGATTTAGTAAGGAAACTAGGGAAGTGCTTAGCAGACTTTGGTGTGGTGGGCACACCCTGTTGGGGCATCACAGCTTGTCCCTGGCACTTACTCCCCCAGTCCTATACCCACTGACTTGGCTCTTGAGGTGCTGGGGAGTGGAGGGCGGGTGCCTGCGTGTCCCGTGTGTGTTTCCAATTAGAACAGTGTTACTAACTAACGTTCAATTAAGGAAATTTGGAAAACAGAGACAACTACGTAGAAAAAAATGTAAATAACCCATGAAACCATTACTTATAGATAAAACTTATTAACATTTTGCCGATTCCTTTCCTATCTTTTCCTATACAGATCTAAAACATTACTAAATTGCTATATGTAATTTTGTCTCCTACTTTTTTCTTCCCTTATGTGACAGAAAATATATATGGCTACGTAGCATTTTTTTTCACGTCGATTCATCATAATGGACTTGAAAGTTCTTGCTCTATTGTACATTTAGGTTATTACCAGTATTGTTCTTTTATAAATCTTTTTTTTTTTTTTTTTTTTTTTTTTTTTTTTTTTTTTTTTTTTTTTGCGGTACGCGGGCCTCTCGCTGCTGTGGCCTCTCCCGCTGCGGAGCACAGGCTCCAGACGCGCAGGCTCAGCGGCCATGGCTCACGGGCCCGGCCGCTCCGCGGCATGTGGGATCTTCCCGGACTGGGGCACGAACCCGTGTCCCCTGCATCAGCAGGCGGACTCTCAACCACTGTGCCACCAGGGAAGCCCTATAAATCATTTTTAAAAGAGGCCAGTTTATAAGAATCTTCTAAGGCATTTGAGCAGTTGGGCCATTAAGTTGGGGACAGTGAAGTGCCATGGAAATGTCTTCAGCAGGAGAGGAAAGTGATCAAAATCTGTGTCAATCTTCCTCTTGGGAGGAAGGTGGGAGAAGTAACTGTGGTGAGAAAAACAGTCATTTCAGTAGGGAAATGCAGCCAGGGTGGAGGGGCTAGTACCCAGGTTGCTCAGGGGGCAAAATGGATAGGATTTGGTCACTGGGGAAAGCAGGTGGACACAGGGTCAGGGGGCTCCTGAGTTTGCCTGGCGTGTCCACCTAACCGGGTGGGTGGTGATGCCAGCCATGCTGAAGATCCGGCTGGGGGCCGGCAGAGCGCAGGGGCTGCGTGCATCAGGCATGTTGAAGATGCCAAACCTGGAGAGAAATACAAACGGGAGCAAAGGGAGCTTCTCCATCTATAGGTCTGGAGGAACTACAGGCTGAGGACAACAGATTCGGGGCTCACTGATCTACACTGAGATGGAGGCCAGGTAGTTAGCGACCCAGGACCCTGACCTAGAGAGGGGCTAAATGTCACCAACAAGATAGAGAACAATGATATTTGCAAGCCCTCTTCTCAGGAAGGAATCTTGGGATAAGTCAGCTGGGGTGAGGGAGTAAAATCCTCAAAGACTAACAGATAATTAAAAATCTGCTTTCTGAAGAGGATGTCTGCTCGACTGTAGGGACTTTGGTTCTTCTGTGTGGGGCATGAAAACCTTGCCTGTAAATAAATGTTGAGCAATTATTTAGAGAATACTTTGTCTGAAGGGGCAGCCTGGCAGATGGAGCATAGACGGGGCAGGCTCAGGGGTTCAGGGGCCACTCTCACGCCCCTGCTGCTCGGGCCCACGACTGAGGCACAGTCAGCCCTTCAAAGGTGAACTTGGGTGCCCTTGGCTTTAATGCGGCACGGGGGAAGCGGCCCGTGGACCGCCGTGTGGTTCTTGAAGCCGGGAGTCAGAGGCTCGGCTCATGAGCTCAGGTGGGAGGGAAGCGGACAGTGACGGATGCCAGTGCCACGGGGGGGTTAATCTGCCTGATTTTGCTTTTCCGAGGGTGACGGTGTAAAGTTCTTGGCTCTGTGGCCAAGTTGATGGCCCAGGGCAACGCTGCCCAGTAGAACTTTCTGCAGCTCTGCAAGTGTTCTGGGATCCACGCTGAACCCACGGTGGCCACCAGCCCTGTGGCTACAGAGCCTGAGGAACTGAGTTGTTGTTTTGAGGCATAATTGACATACCACATTATAGTAGTTTCAGGTGTCCGGAGCTGCGTTCTTTACTCTGAATTTAACTAGTTAAATTTAAACAGCCACACGTGGTCCGTGCTGGATGGCGCCGGGGAACATCGTCATAGCGAGCTGCAAGCAGCATCCACCAGCATCGCCCTCACAAGAGGGGAAGGGGAAAGAGGCCAAAGGTCTAGACGCTGAGGACCAATTCTCTCGTCCACGGCAGCCGTTCACGTGGCAACTGTGGTTTCTGGATATTCGGGATGACCCTCTATTGCTTCCTCTTTCTGCTGCGGGGGTAGCCATCTACTTTCTTAAAGAGGAATGAGGTCAAGACCATGTTAAAACACAAAGGTAAGTGATCTCCTGGAGTAGGTAATAGTTCTACTTAGAAGCTCTTCCTCGAGCTCCCAAATCACAGGGTGGGATCAGTCATTTCTTCCAGGATTCTGAAGACGCCCGTGCGGCCCATTCAGACCCCAATGAGCGAAAGCCCTGGAGCGTGTTGGATGGACACGGGAGGCTGTGGTCCAGGCTCAGTGTAGCCCAGAAGGCGGCACATCGAGGCCAGCCTTGGGGCTCTGGGGCCAGGATCCTGGTCCGGGTCCTGAATCAAAAGACCAAAGAAGGGCAGCCTGGAGGAGAGAAGAGAGGACGGCAGAGGAAAATGAGCCCTGGGGAAACCAGGATCTGGAGACCTGCGCGGATGGCAAGGGTGGGGTGTCACCTGCAGCAGTGGCAGCTCTAAGGTTCAGGATGGCAGGTCCTTGTGACCCTTGTGACGCAAGGATGGAGGGTTAAGTAAATGCAGGGCCCATCAGAGAGCCCCTGACGCCACAGGCAGGCACGGGGCCCACCCAGAGAGTGAGAACAGAGCACAGGATGGGCCTGGACCAGGGCTGCAGCAGCCCTCATCCTGCCGTGGGCGGCCTTGGGGTCAGGAGTCTCACTGGACCCTGCTTTGTGTGGGGTTTCGTCTGCATTGTCAGGACTTTGAGGCAGGTGGTATTCTGCCCATTTCACAAGCTTGGATAAGCTGAGACTTGCGGGGGGCTGAGGTTCGACGTTCTCCTGGCTCCTGCCTGACTTGCCTGCTACTCCTCCTCAGGCTTCCTAATGAACTCGTTCCTCTCTGCCAGGTCTGGGAATGTGGGAGCCCCTTCAGGCCTGTTCCTGAGCCCCTTCTCTTCCCATTTTCCACTCTCCGCACATGGTTTCAACTGCTCGCTGGGAACTCCCCCGCTTCTGGTGCAGCCTGCATCTCTCCCAGTCAAGGAGAAGCACAGTTACCCCAGAGAGGGGACCTGGGAGGGATGGAGAGACATGAACAGAAACAGTCCTAATTTACCGATGAGAAAAGCAAAACAAAATGATTCCAAGGGAGGCTTTTCCTTTGACCAATAAAATAGATAAACTACAAACTGGCCCAAGAAAGAAAATGGGAGAAAACAGAAAATTATAAACGAGGAAATACTGCAAGAGACCACTTTGCTCAAAGCTAGGTTGACCCCTCTGAAAACCTAAATGAAAAATACAATTTCCTAGGAAAATATTTATTACCGAAGTTCACACCACAAGAGAATCTGTAACTAGGGTGACCA
Source organism: Platanista minor (assembly GCA_004363435.1). Lineage (NCBI taxonomy): Eukaryota > Metazoa > Chordata > Mammalia > Artiodactyla > Platanistidae > Platanista > Platanista minor. The sequence continues at coordinate 6,961 of RJWK010003029.1, forward strand.
GACTTAGCAAATAGAAAGATAGGACCCCCAGTTAAATTTGCATTTCAGATAAATAAGACTTTTTTTTAACACGTCTCATGCAAGAGACATACTCATCCTAAAAAATTACTGGTTTTTTCCTGAAATTCAAATTTAACTGGAGGCCCTGCATTTCACCTGGTAGCTCTACTTAAATAGATAAATTACTATGGAGAAACATGAGGAACTTGTCAAAGGCCAGAAAAGCATCAAGATACAGTGGTTTCAGGTGAATTATATGAAATGAATTCAAGGGATAATTTAAACTCTATTTAAATGATTCCAAACTCTATTTAAATGACGATTTAAACTCTATTTAAATGATCTAAATGATTCCAAACTCTATTTAAACTCTATTTAAATGATTCCAAATTCTAAAAAAAAAGAGTAAAAGCTCCTAAATTATTTTTATAAAGCTGCAACACACTGAAGCCAAACCTGACAATGATAGTTAAAAAAAAAAAAAAAAAAGGGCAAATCTGTTATGAATATCCATGATAAAATCTCAACTGTGATAATAACAAATACGGAAGAATAATATTTTTCTTTAAAGTTGACAGACTCTTAAAGAAAAAGGTAACTGGAAAAAATTATTGAAAGGGATTTTACCAAGTTTTCTATATTTTTCCTCAGTCTTAACATGCCTATATATAGTGTATATAATTCTTAGCTATAAGTTGTTATAATAATAGATCATCATATATAGATTATTATTATTATTATAGATTATTATTATAATAATAGATGTTACCTTCTGGAATCATCTCAAATTAAAACTTGTTTTGAAAGTACTGATCAATACAATCAGATACGAGAAAAGTATGAGGCATCAATATTTCAACTGAGGATACAACACTATTACTATTTTCAGACAATTTGTTTACACAGAAAATGCAAAAGGATCAACTGGGGGAAATTCTATTAGCAACAGATGATAATTTAGTTAGGTGGACTGGTTTCAAAATTAATATGCACATTCAGTAGCATTTCAATAAACAAGCAGTATTTAGCAATGAAATATAATGAGGCAAACGATCTCATTTATGAGCGTAAGTGTAAAAAAAAAAAAAAAGAACACCTAGGTATAAACTTAATAAGAAATGTGTAGGTTACAACTGTAATACTTTCTTGAAGGACATAAAAATAAAATTGAATAAATAAAAAGATCTATTGTATTCTTCATACTGTAAACACATCAGTTTACCCTAAATCAATCCATAAATCCAGTGTAATCCTCATCAAAATACCAACAGTGACTTTTATAATTTGGCAACCTATTATTTAAGTTATCTGGAAATGTAAATTTGTGGAAACTATATAGATTCCCGTATCTGCAATAAGTGTTTTGGGGAAGAAACTGTTAATAATATTTAATTCCAGACAGTGGAAGTGAGGGGTAAGGAGTTGATCCAGAGCCTTAGTTTTTATTTCATAACCATCTATACTATTGAACTTTTCAGTATGTGCACATATTACTGATATGATTAATATGGTAGTTGTTTATTTTATTTTTATTTATTTTTATTTTTTATTTTTGCGGTACGCGGGCCTCTCACTGTTGTGGCCTCTCCCGTTGCGGAGCACAGGCTCCGGACGCGCAGGCTCAGCAGCCATGGCTCACGGGCCCAGCCGCTCCGCGGCATGTCGTATCTTCCTGGACCGGGGCACGAACCCGTGTCCCCTGCATCGGCAGGCGGACTCTCAACCACTGCGCCACCAGGGAAGCCTGGTAGTTGTTTATTTTAAAAGAACATTTCCCATGATGCAGAGCGGTGATGCTAACCCCCGCTGCTCATTAGAATCACAGAGGGAGCTTTAACACAGTGCCAAGGCTCAGACCTCACCTCCAGATTCAGATTCAGTTGGTCTGGGATAGGGCCCAGACATCTGATTGTTTTTAAAAAGCTCCCAGTGACTCCTGTGCAGCCAGGGCGGAGAGTCTCTGCTGTAGTCCCCCATGGTGGTGCTTTGCAAACTGTGGTCACAACCCATGGTCATGAGAACAATTTAATGGGTTGGGACCAACAATTAAGAAAAACTACAGTTGACAGAAATGTGTGTGTGTGTGTGTTTATGCACTGGGTTGTGATCTAAAGCATCTCTTTCTGTGCGATGAAATTTAAAAAATTCAGAAGGCCACTGCCTTATGTGATTCAAACATTTCAGACCTTCTGAGACACTCTATCAGAGTTCGTGTGAACTATTAAAGGCTTTCCACAGTCTAAAAGTTATATTCTAATTCTGACTTTTGTTCATTTATTCAGTCATTCAATCGTTCATTATTACAGTTCAAAGATCAAAAATACCATATGTAATTACTGGTGCCTATGTGATGAGCATGGTGTCTGACTTAAGTAGATGCTCAAAAAATGTACAATGAATGAAAGAATGAGTGATTAATTATTAGGTAATGCTTTGCCTAGTCTTTCCAAGAGTTATTTTTATAAACTTGTTTCTCTTCTCCCGGCCAAGGCAGGACTTCCCTCTTTGCTGACATACTCATCCAAGTGAGGACGGTGCTTGGTTTGCATTGGGCCGCACTGATCACACTGATCGTGGTCGCATCAATGTTATCACAATAACGGCTTGGAGCCATTGGCAGGACATAAATAAGGACATAAATACTCATGGAAGATAGAACCAGAATTTGGCCGAAATGGGTTAGCTTTATTCAAAGCAAGTTATGTCTTCAGAAAGTGAGGTCTTCATAAAAATGTTCTAATCCTCTATACAACCAACTTCGCGTAACTGAGAAATATATTATGTGACCACAGTCTCAGCCCTGAGCAAAGTGCTGCAGGGAATACGAGGAAGCATCAGAGTTGCTTAAACCAGGCCATACAAATTCTCCGTGAGAAAGAAATTCAGATTGGGCAGAAACCAAATGCAGTGGGCCAAAGGGAAACGTCTGCAAACCAAACAGCTAGCCACATGGGACAGGAGCTATAGGAAACACAGTAGGAGTGCTCAGGTGACATCCTTAAGCCTGAAAACTGGATTCTAATTTGCCTAACGCCTCTTCCTTGGGTGCTTGTTTTGTGTAACATTTTACAAACCATTAGCAAAATGACTGTCCCTGGGAATTCTCCTCCAGGATGGCAGGCCTCCCATGCTCGTTCTGGGATTCATCTCATGGCTGCATGACTCCATGGCTTTCTGGGTTGTTTCCACCTTGTGCCCCACAGGTCACACTGTTTTGAGAGTTGACAGGGAGGACGGTGAATAGACCTATGGCACCATTAACTTTTAGCAGAAACAGGCCATAGGTCAGAGTGACAACAGCCGGCTTCTCAAGGACTATGCAGAGATAACGAAGGGAAGGGCTTTCTAATGAAGCAAACAGCAGTGAAGGTACACGTAGGGACGGAGATTAGAAAAAAGCAGAATTAGCAGTAGAGGCATTTGAACATTTCAGAGTTACTCGATGAAGAGACTAAAAGTGGGGGGATTTAATCCAGAAAAGAGAAGACTAAGGGTGATTTCATTAGGATCTTCAAAAGTATATGAAGGATGATTTTACAGGGACTGGAGAACTAGCTCTTTTACGTCTTAAGCTGAAGTTTGAATAATCGAAGCAATATCTGAAAAAGTACATCTTTCTTTATTTCTACTTTACTTAATATTTCTCAAATGCCTCTTCAACACCAGCCGGTTGTTAAATATTAAATTCTATTGACCTGGTGTGGGTAAGACTCTGGGCAAGCACTGAATGGGGTGGAGAATTCTACAGGACATCATCTTTTTTTCTAAGGGATCCTGAATGAGCCTGTGAAGCAGATTGGATAATTGCTTTACTAGGGAGTTTTGGAAATGGGATAATGAAGGGGAGTGTAGTCACATGACCCAACTGTTCTGTCACGTTCCATTCATCTATTACTTTATTTCCAGATCCTCATTGAAGTCGAGAAAGCGATGAAGTTGCTTCTGAGGATGGGTATGTGTGATGAGTTACTGTCTCCAGAGAAATGGAAAATAGGGGCTAAACAGATTTGTGGAAGCAAATACTTGTTACCGGTTTAATACCAGTAAAAAAAAAAGGAGTACGGAACTTTGAGCTTGAGGTTTTGAAATCAGTGAGTTCTTTATTTCTTTATGGTTTCCTCCTGAAGGTATTTCCTTCTGTCTGCACAGAATGTGGACGGAATTGTGAAATGAGATTCTGCAGCCCAAGTCAGCTGAGAGTGCTCACAAGTTCTAATGGACTCTTCCAGGGTCAAACAGCTACCCAGACATGGAAAAACTGGTCTTTTCCCCGAAAGTTCACGATTCCAACTCAGATCACTGTTACACACTGTTATAGACTTTTCAGGTTAAGAGAACTTGCCTGGCATGAACTAACTAAATATTGCTTTTCCTAAAATTGTACATCCTCTAAGACTAATCAGTTTTCAAATTAACATGCACCCAAATGATTAGTTTGAAAAATGGGGACATTGAAACCAGTTGTGACTTAGGACCTAATTTGGGAGCCGTTGTGTTGACTCACATAAAAGGTCAAGTCCTTCCACCTTCTTATCAGACCCATTTCATCAAGGTGTTATCCTTTTTAGTTCAGCATTGCACTCGACAATCACATTATTAACCTTTAGCTTCCCTCTGGGAGGGAATTATTAGCTGGATAATTTTTTTTTTTTGCGGGGGGTGGCAGGACTGCCGAGCATAGCAATGTGAAAACATATTCACATTTAAAATGCTTCGTATGCATAATAAATATTAGAACACCACTGAGCTAAAATTAATGAGTCTGTGTTTAAAGCATGGCTGTATTTAAAATTACCTGCCTGATGACAGTTTTACTTAATCACATTATGAGTATCTCTGATTACTTCTTGTTAATTGCTGCTTAGAATCCGGAGGGAAAAAGGTCCAGAAATTTCCAGGTAACAGATTACTTAATTGCTAACATCAAACTGGCACTCCAAATAATATTCCCACCCTTGACCCAGTCAGTCAGCAATGTGGGTGGGCGGCATCTCTGGTGGAAGATTGTTCTAGGTCCTGTGGGAAGGTATGAGGACTTCTCTGCTGTTTACTACGGCAGAGCAAGAAGAAAGGCCTAGAAAGAGTTAGCAGCAACGCCTGGGGCTGCACAAGTGTGTGTCGTGTGAATCCTATGTGGACCTGAGTGCCAGGGGGCTACACCCAGCGGTGCCACCTGATGGTGTGTCCTTGAGATCTGAGGACCAGCAAGGTCATATTTCCACTGCACGAGACCCTAGGCTTTTCTCCTTTTTCTCCCTCTTATTCATATTTTTATGCTTATGGGTTATTGTCCGTCTCCACCCACTTGAGTTTAAGCCCCACGAAAGGAGAGATTTTTATTTATTTGTCTGCAGATACATTCATAACACCTGGCATGTAGTGGGCTCTCAGTAAACATGTGCTGACTGAATGAATGTAATAATTTCCACAATGGACGAAGATAAGGACCTCTGTTCAGATGCATTTGTCCGTTCATTTGAAGAAAATTTTCTGAATCAACATGAGATGTGTGTCTGGGATAATTTCCTTCTGCTTCTCTACTTAACTTTCAAAGGCACGGGGGTAAATCTCTCTGAAAACCCAGGAAGGACAACCTCAAGTTTCAAACTGATAGGGTTCATAAAAAACAAATCTATTCTTAAGGAGAAAGTGAAAAGGAAGCAAAAAAAGTAAGCTGGCTGTTCCAGAGGCAAACTTTGCAAATTGGTTGAAAAATGAAAAAGAAAAACTCAATCACCAGCACCAAGTAACCTGTCTGAGTGATCTTCCTTTAGTTAACCATTTTTTCATTGGCTTGACTCTCTTTTGGAGAGGCCGGGTCAAATGATACTCGAATTGCTTCTTCTTGGGAAAAAAAAAAACCAAACCAAACCAAACCTTGGCTGGCACCTGAAGCACAGTGTTCATGTGGCTCCCAAGTGCAGATTATGGATGAACAACTGCATCGGTGGAAGCGCATGTCACTCACACCTGACCCTTCTCACCAACAAGGTGGTGAAGCAATTCAGCATCTCAGGGAAACAAATCCTGTAAACACACTTTCTATTTCTTTATGTTTTAAAAAATGAAGCTGAGCTAATTATTTGCCAGTAGTTCTTGATATTTTTTTCCTACTAAAAGACCTTTCAGCCCCCAGCATTCCACAGTAAAATACTGGCCCTGTATTACCAAACAGTCCCCATGCATATTTAACACAATTACTATCAGTTGCAGTTCAAGGATTGTGAAAACGCCATTGTGGGAACATTCTGGGTTCAACCTGGGATTTCTCACCACTTTGTGTATGTCATGAATTGATTTGCCTTGATGCCTAGATTCTGCAATCAAAGGGAACACGATCTGAATTCAAACCAAAGTGAATGGGGAAATGGATGGGTGTTGTCTTGCAGGCAAAATTGCACGAAACAACTAAGCCTGATTGCCATGAAACAGAACAGTTTGGAGAAAAACTCTCAATATTTTAAACTCGGTCTCATTTCTCCAACCTTTGGCTTTCCATTCCCATTTTAATGGTGGTGGTTTTTTTTTTTTTTTTTTTACCCCGTATCCCTTTTCCCTGAACTTCTTCCATCTCAGTGCCACTCCTTTGGCCACCATCAGCAGACAGTGATGTGGATACCGCAGCTTTGCCCCTAAAGGTTCTGAGGCCGCATGGGTGGGGGGGACGGTGCATGCTGTCAACATGCCTGTAGCCCTCTGGGCTCACCATTAAGGAACTGAGTCTTCACTGCTGCCTTTAAGGACTCCCCTGTGCCTCCCAGCCTCAGCCCGGGCATCTAGATATCCATCCAGGGGCAGCTAGGCTGTGTTTTATTATCACTGGATTCAACATCCATCGTCTGTCCAAAGGGATATATGGGGCAAAGACTTGGAAGCAGAAAATCTCACTGAGAAATCAAGTTGTGATCACCACTTCATTAAATGGCTCACCAATGGTTAGTCGTTTAACTCTTGAATTATATTTACCCAGTTTTCACTCTGTCGCCCCAGCAGCATTTGTTTAAAATTAATTAATTTATTTATTTTTGGCTGCATTTGGTGTTCGTTGCTGAGCACGCGCTTTCTCTAGTTGTGGCGAGCGGGGGCTACTCTTCGTTGTGGCTTCTCATTGCGGTGGCTTCTCTTGTTGCGGAGCACGGGCTCTAGGCGCGTGGGCTTCAGTAGTTGTGGCTCACGGGCTCAGTAGTTGTGGCTCGCAGGCTCTAGAGCGCAGGCTCAGTAGTTGTGGCACATGGGCTTAGTTCCTCCGTGGCATGTGGGATCTTCCCAGACCAGGGCTCGAACCCGTGTCCCCTGCACTGGCAGGTGGATTCTTAACCACTGCGCCAACAGGGAAGCCCCCAGCAGCATTTTGAGGAGTTGGCCTGTGCCAGCTTCCTGTCGCAGCTAGAAACTGAAGGGCAGAGAGAGATGGAGACAGAGTATAACAAGGATATATTTTTGAAGAAAGACTTCTTTCTTCAATAACATATTCTTGTGAATATGTTATTCACTAATATATTTATTCATAGGAAGAATATATTTGTAAAGATTCTGAATATTCAAAAATCTATTAACAAATAGATTCTTCATGAATATATTTATAAGCAGAATACGTTTTTAAGAAGAATTTATTTATAAGAAAATATATTCATGACAAATATATTCTTGAATATTAAGAATGTATTCACAGGAACACTTCATATTCAGGAATATATTTTTATGCCCTGGGAGTTGGGAAGACAAACTGAATATTCTTCAAAAGGATGGAGCAAAATGTAATGCAATCAAAATTATTTCAAAAGGAAGGAGTGAACGTGGCAAGTTGGTCATTTGCTGGGTGGTTAAGAAATGCTTCCAGATCAGGCACCTGGTTAGACATAGGACTCAGGATTCAAGCCTGGGCTTGACTCCAAAGCCCTAGTACCTTCCCCTTTAGTTCCCTGCCTTCAGCCCTCCCTCGGCAGATGGAGATTCCATAGACACAAGAGACTCAACCAAGAAATCCCACGGATGTCTGAGAGTCAGCAGTCAGCCGGCGGAAGATGTCACAGGCCAGAGCCCTGTGCTAACAAGGAGTCAATTTCCTGCGCTGTCACGCTTGCAATCTGTTTAGAATGTGGGTTATACGAGGTTAGCATCTAATTACAGAGGGAGGAAAGTGGGGTTCAGAGCTGATTAAGGATAGATTTTTCGCAGAATGTCTGCAGGTTGTTAGAAGTGACAGAAATTTATTTTTGCAAAAATTACCTGAAATTACAGGCGTTTAAAGTCTATAGTCGCAGAAGTCTTAGCTCCCTTAGGATTCTTGCTAATGATCTAATTTCTAGCATCATGATGTGTTGTATGAATGGTCCTTTGGGGGAACTCTTTCTAATATCCTAGAAGTTGTATTTCTTGATGCCCTGATGGCATTTTTTCCCTTTGGTCCCTGACTCACTCATGTTCTGGGTGGGACTCAGGAAAAGAAACGGGGAGTAAGGCCTGAGGCTGGTACCCAGGGGCAGTGGAGGCCTTCACACCATCTGGGCATTTCTGGATGCTTCCTGACTGCTGAGTGTGGCGGGGGCCCTCCTGGCAGAGTGAAGGATGCCAACTCCTAATGATCCAAGCCTTTCTGGAGAGCATGGGAAGCGGGGAGGTGGCTGGCTGGCACTGCTTTTGGGTGTGGTAGCCTGGAGTCCAGGACGATCAAGGGCCCTCAGGAGCATCCCAGGGCCCGCCCCACGTGCTCCTGGGCCCCTAACACGTAGCCGCACTAAGAAGAGTGGGCCCCTCGGGGTCAGGCTTGATGCAAATTTGAATATGTACGCGGGAGATTCCTACAAGATTATTTAAAAAAATGGATCGCTGTTGCTGTTACTTTCCTGACCCCTATTTAGTGGCTACTGTTAGGTGTCAGGCACCTTATTTGTGTGTTGTGTCAGTTGCAGTCACACATGCACACATCCTCAAAATCAAAGTAAAAAACCCCTCGGGGGTAGGTATTACTTTCTCATTTTATGGAGATGTTACAACTATTTAGGAAGTCACAGAGCTGGAATCTAGATTTGAGTTTGATTGTTTTGCTTCGTTCGTTGATGCAACAAATGACTTGCTGTGTGCCAATTATGTGCCAAATACTATGCCAGATGCCAGGAAGAAGTGAAGAGGAAGAGGCCACGGTCTTGATCCTCACAGACCCTAGACTAGTGGGGAGAGACAAGCAAGTAATAACAATAAAGACTGAGGAGCATAGGATGGGAGGCACGGCTGCTGCGGGAACCCAGGAGCTAAGGCGTTAAGGAAGCCTCTGGAGGATGGGGGAGGGGACGCCTCAGCAGAGGGGTCAGCAGATGCAAAAGGGGAGGCCCAAAAGAGGGGTGAGTGTGGAGACGAGGAGGGGGTTCAGTCTGTCTTGGTCCAGCCCAGACTATGTGTGTGTGAGACGAGAGAGAGAGAGAGAGAGAGAGAGAACAGAGCTGTGCTTGAGGGGAAGGGGGTGCGTGAGAGCCCCAGTGTTGGGTGCCGACTGCACACCTTGCTGCCCATGTCCACGTCCAGTGATGCCGTGTTGGTAGAAGAAGAATTACAGCCCAGAAGTTGACAAGGAGTCAGAGGATCCTAGTCTCCTGGTTCAGGCGGCTGCCCTGGTGATGGTACTGCTCACACTGGTGGGGCCATTTGAATGTCAAGGTCGAGGCACTTGGATGACAAAAGTGGGGATGTGCTGCAGCAGGCGGCTACACTCCTGGATCAAGCTCTTTCTGTCCGATCATACCGTCTTCTAGGGACACAATAGTTCAACCCTAATCTGGCTTGGAATTATCTGTCCTGTTTTAGATCTTTCTCTTAAAATGACATGTATTAAATATACAAACCACAAATCTCATGTCTTCCACGGAGCCTACATAAATGAGCAATTTTGAGGTTCTGTTTAATAAAAAAAAAAAACCTCAGACTTAAACACTCAAATCATTAACAAACAAACAAACACCTAAATTTACTTCCCTGAGAAAACATACTCCAAAAGTGTTCAGAAGCGGCCGATTTCTCTACTGGTCGACAGGTGCAGGGCCACTGCCTCTGTTCCTTCCCAGCTGGGAAGACAGACAGCCTCCAGGCTATCACAACATACATATTCACAAAAGCAGTGAGGTGGAGGTCTTATCTGTTTATTATCGTTTAAAATATATTAAAATTTTAACATAGCAGAAGCAGGAATTTTAATTGCACGTGGCAGTCAAAAACAAAACAAAACAAAACAAAACCCAAACAACAAATAAAACATCAGAAAGAAAAATGCACATTAACCAATAATACATTAAAATTCCATTTAGTTAAGGTGAGGATCTAAAGAATGAACTGTAAGTACACCTTCTCTAAGAAGAATTTTTTTTTCCTTCGGTGACTTGAAGTTTGATAAACTCTCCAAGCAACTTTCTTAAACCGTAAGATTCTTAACTGAAGCAAACAGGTAATGTAGGTCTGACTCTATTTTAGGTATTTCTTTTCTCTGCCACCTGAAAAAAAAAAAAACACAACCCCCGCCCCCCCCCCCCCCCCGAAAAAAAACAACCAAAAAGATGGAGCTCCCATACTGTGAGGCTGACTCCACGTAACTTCAGCCTCAAGTGTAGTCACTTACACAAAACAAATAAGGGCTGATAACAAATAAGAATTGTTTGAACATATCATAGACACCCAGCTCCCCACGTTAGAAATCTTCCCTTTAATGGAGTGTCTCTGTAAAGATGTACCCAGGGCCCCCATGTAACATGGCTCGTGACACACACGCAGACAGCCCGCAGGACAAGTCAGCCCCCCTGAGGTGACCCTCAGGGCGGAAGCTGTGAAGATGTCGGGGTCGGGGGTGGGGGGTGGGGGAGGGAGGTGTGTGTCTGTGTGAGGACACGGGTCCCTGCGGGGACACTGCAGGTGGAGGCTCCTCAGGAGAGTCCTGCCAGCTTCTGCCAGGTGCCCGGCTGGCTAGGCACACTCGGGAGACGCTGGCAGCGCAACTGAGAAATGGTTTGTGGAACACAAAGAATTAATTAATGGATCATGAAAACATGTGCTTATTACTAATTTTTTTTAACGATCCCCGCTTTCCTGAGTAAAGTACACAAATCTCACAGAAGTCTGTTTGTTTAAAGCACCAGGCCTCTATCTCTTAGACTCACTGCACCCGGAGGGCAAATCGCTGCCCAGCTCAGAAGCCGTTCTGGTGAAAACAGAACAATGTGTGTGTGAAAACCATTTTCCTGATACTCTACCACTGCGAGTTGCATCCCTGCAAATGGGAAGTGGCCTCCTCCAGGGCGAGGGAGAAGAATAAAGGCGCGCGTGTGGGCTTCTCTGGTCTGGCCGCTGCAGCACGTCAGAGCCGAGATGAGGGCGGTCAGAAGCCTGCATGTGCCTGGGCCTCTGCGTCACTGGTGCTGGACCAGCCATCAAACCCTCCAAACATAAAAACCACAGCCACTTTACAAGGTCCAGATCAAACCTGGACATGACCACGGGGACACCGAAATCAAGTTCATGTGGCTGGTGCTCCTGCTGAGAGAACAAGGCGTGGTGGCTGCTGCAGCCCATCAGGTGCAGAGTTTCCCCCTGCCTTCCTGGCCCGAGACAGCACCTTCCCTGGCGAGGTCCTGGGAGCTTCTGAACATGAGGATGGAGTTATAAATCTTCAGGGCTGGACCCAGCTTGATCTTCATCACCTGGACGATGTCCTTCTGTGTCAGGAGCAGGAAGGCTTTGCCATCGATCTGCTGTAGATCAATAAATCAGCACAAATAAACATATCCTGCTGTTCGAGTCTGGTTGCCCTCCAGGGGCCCGTGGGTGCTGAGCTGTGTGATGGGGACGCAGTGGCCTACCAGAGCTTGGGGACCACAGACCGTGACGGCATCTTAGTCCGACCACCGTCAATTCTCTTTTCCCCAGAATGCTGAAGCTAAGTTATTAAAGAGGGGTTCATTCTGTTAAATGTGAATTCAGTGTACATGAACTGTCCCTAGGCTGAATTTCTATTGTTACGTTTTAAAAATTTTGGACTGAATTTGTATAAAGGGCCTTAACAATAACCCACTTTCATCTGCCAAGTGAAATCTCCAGGAATGTTTCCCATGAGAACAATGAGCAACCAGGACGCGATGGTGTTATTTCTAACAGTGCAACACTGCAAACAACCGGGCACTCCAGAAACAGCAGAAGGAAATAAATCACAGTGTCACCTAGGATGAGGGACCAGGCAGTCACCAAAATTCGTGTTACAATGAAATAGTTAATGATTTGGGAAATTTTTCATGGATTGTTAAGCAACGAAACATGATCTAATGATACAGAAAGATCTGTTTTAATTTGTAAAATTAAATGTGCACGACTGCTGTAAACACACACAGAGTTAAAATACTTGAAGTCTTTATACCAAACGTGAAGGGGTTTCGGCCAGTGGTTTGGTTTGGTTTTTGTCTTCTCCTTTTAACCTTCCTGTATTTAAAATGACTCCTATGACAAACACCATCATAAGCAGAAGTGCATTCAAAATGAATGCTTTACTTAGTGCATTCAAAATGAATGCTTTACTTATTAACTTTTAAAACATACTGTGGTCTGAAATGTCATGGTTTTCCTGAGGTCACGTGATGGCCGGTGCCACCGTGCAGGCCGTTCTTCCGGTTTCTAGAAGCCCCAGGGTGGTCTCAGAGTTTTGAGTCCCGGCGACTGTGGCCTGTCCCACAGTCACGCTACCTGTTTTCACAGATGGGCTCAGAAGGAGTCCAGGTTCCAGAACCAAGAGGACAGAATGAAGTTTGCTAGGGTGACACCCTTCCATGAACCCAGCCCTGTGGTTCTAACCCTTTTTAGTTAACAATACAAACCATGGTGTCAGTGTCTCCCTGAGGAAGGAGGGATCCCTGGGGACCCCACGTGGGGTGTTGAGAGTTTTAAAAGCTTCCATGTCTAATATATTGTCTAATGAAGAATCGTCCATCTAGAGAGTGGAATACCCTTCCCACGGGGTAACGAGCACGTTCCCACAGCGGTGGAGAGCACCACCCTACGGCCATACCCCAACCTTCAGAACTTCAGGCAAGACTCGCGGGCCAAGTGGCCAGTAGTCCTAAGAGTAAAGCAGTGATGGTTATGATGGGAACAGTAAGCGTTTACGGAGCTTTACTAACCTTTCTCTGTGCTGATCCCGCCAGCAACCCCGGAGGCAGATGAGGAAACCAACAATTTCAAGGATTGTGTGGTTTCTCCGTGTCCCCCTGAGTAGGGGCAGGGAAAGGACAGGCAGGACGGTCCTAAGTCCACTCTGGAGCAGACAAGCCCCCCTTTTCCTGGGTGCAGGTCCGTGGCAGGTCCCCTCTGCCCCAGTGTGGCTGCAGTCACAATGCAGGTATTAACCGAGTGACGTGTCCCGAGAGTCCCTTTCACAAGCGGCTGCAGAGACGAGGCTGCAGACTCCAGCGACAGAGCACAGCTCACGTCAGCGACCCAGACAGAGGCTGCCCCGCTGGGCCCCCTCCTGCCTGGACCTCCTTCTCTGGCCTCCCCCAAACTGCCCTTATTTACACTTAAGTAAACGGACACAAAGCACTTCCGGGCCTAGTCGCAGAGAAACGTATGTCATTTTCCCATTTCCTACCTCTTTCTTGAAGCACTTGGCATGCTCTTCGCAGCCCAGCAGAGACCGTACGAACTCAGCCACCTACAGCGCGAGATGAAAAGCCTGATTCAGAACGTGCACCGGAAATAATACCTTGGGTTGTAGTCATTCAACCTTTGAGTAAAATACACTTTGAATCCCTCAAACGCTTGGGATTTAAACAGTAGCTAGCTATCAAGCCCCAGGAGCATTCGCCAGCTCGGAAATGAGACCAGCTCCTACTATCTTTTCTGGCCTCATTGCCAGGCTGACCTACATAGGGTTACAGTCACCATGGTGCCAATGACAGCCTCCATCTGTGTGGAGCCCTGGCATCCTGGAACCTTCCATCGTCTGACCCTCCTGTCCAGCCTGGGGGGTCAGGGAGGGTAGGCGGCAGTGGCCTGGGCACAGCAGTGATGACAGGCACCGTCTGCCTTTCCAGACCTGGGCCATCCCGTCTCCCATACCCGAGCCTCCAGGGCCTCCCCCAGCGTCTGGTCAACAATGGGGACTCGGACCTCCCTGCGGAGGGAATTCCCACAAAAATGAGGAGGAAGCTGAAGCCCAAAGAGGTTTAATAACTTCCTCAAGGCCACACGTGGCCAGTGAGTGCCCCGGGGCAGCCCTTCTCCACCCTGGACATGCACTGGAGCCACCTGGAGAGCTTTAAACACGATCTCAGGCCAGGCTCACGCTGCAGAGATTCCGAATCGGGCGCCGCTGGGGGTCAGGCTGCTGCGGCCCCTCCTCCGGGGGCTCTGAGGGCTGAATGCTCCGCAGGGGCAGAGCCCAGAGCTGGGGGTGGGAGGTGCTGAAGGTGAAACCCTGACGGGGGGTGGGGGGTCACAGGGGACAGCTGGGGGCGGAGACAACACGCTCAAGGGCAGGTTTCCTTCCCAGCGCGACTCCAACGCTGGGCCTGATGCTTTTTTCGCTGTGCGGCTGCCCTGCGAACCTCAGGGTGTCTGGCGACATCCCTGCTAAGTGCCGGGAGCAGCCCCAGCGCGCACGATTGTGACAACGAAAAACGAGTCCAGGTGCTGGCGACACCGCCTGGTAGGAGCCACCGCGCTGCAGGAGGGGGCCGCGGGTCACAGTAGGGAAAGTGAACATAGAAAAGTGGCTCTAGGAATTAGCTAAAGACACACGCTGGCGCCTCTCAACCACTGGCTCCCCTGGGGGAGCCATGCCAGCACCACGGCCCCCGGATGCCCGGCCCCGAGACAGGGACACGCCCCACAGTCTCTCGTAAATACACGCTCCAGGAACTTCTGTTCTCAAAACAGGGCTGAGTGTGATGGTTTTCAGAGGTTAAAATGCCCTTTTCTGGGCAAACAAATACAAATTTTAAAAAAAGATCACGTCCCCTCTTCTTAGTATTGTGAGCCAAGAAATCACTGTCCATGTCAGAGGTAGACTGGATTTTAAGTGGGGATAAATAATGTGCTCAACCAAAGAGTAAACAGGGCTGCACTGCGGGGGCAGGTCCTCGCACGGTCCTTACTGTCTTCCTAGGACAGTTTTATTACCACATGTCTGAAATTCTCTGTCTTTTTGGAAAGAGATTCTGATTCTATTCAACCCGCCTTTTTCCGAAGTAAAGAACAAAGTTCCATGAAATCTACTGAGGCTGACTCTTCTGGCCTGGATCATGATTTGGTGTCATTGTTCAGTACTGCCAGTCAGGATTTCTTCCCCCGAGAATAAATTCTATTTTGAGCTTCGGTAGGAAGCCCATTCGCTGCAGATTTCCTCGCTGTGAAGTGGTGAACTTCACTAGACCGCAGAGCAGTAACGGAAGGGTCCCCTCTCGTGCTCCCCTCCAGCACGTGCTCCCTTCTTCACGTCGTGGTCAACGCGGAGGAGCATATTCACACGGCTCCGTGAGTCCACCGAGGAGGGAGCTGCCGCCCCGTCCGTCCTTTGCCCCCACCCAGGACAGCTGTGTGGACTCGGCTGCTTTCCCCAGGTGATGGCGGCCCTGCTGCAGCCCAGGGTGGCCGTGGCCGTGGCCTTGGCGGGGGCAGCACACCTAGTTCCCCAAGTTCTTGGGAGCGCAGTGTCCACAGCAGACACCCCGGTTTTTTTTTTTTGGAAGGATGCGGAGTAAGTTAGTTCCAGGGATGACACAGCAGTTTGGAAAGACTAAGAAATGAAACTGTGCAGGCTCTGAGCTGAGCCCTTTACTCCACCCAACTTCCTTCCCGGGCAACCTCCTTTTCCTGGCATCCTCGTGCAGCCCAGCAGGCCTGCTTCCTTCAGTGCAGCTGCTGCTTCCTTAAATCTCTCCCGATGCCTACATTCCCATCTTGCTGAGCCAGCACCGGGTGCCTGACTGTCCTGGCTTCGGGTCCACTGGGGACCATGTCTCCAGCCCGGCTCTCATTTCTTATCAGTGGAATTTGTTAGTTGCCCTTTTTCAGGGCCCAGTTGTATAAGGCTGCTATGCTTAGGTAGCAGTATCCTGAAGTTTTCAAAACACTCCCTCCTGGGCAAAGATTGCTTGGAAAGCGACCACCATCTTTTAGATCTAATGGACATTTAGGGAGCCCTTGGATAAGGCCAGGGCGATCTATATGTGCTGCTTTAAAAGGCATTTTTGAATGTAAGAAATAGAAGTACCCACGTGGGCACCAAGCATCCCCGAGTTGCACCCACAGCTGTAATGTGTGTATGTGTCGCATCTGGCCTGCGTGTGCCCATGGACGCCTGGCAGGAGCGGCTGCAGAAAATTCGTCTCCTAATTCATCCACTCACTCGCACATTTGTCACACACCTGCCTGCTCTGGGTGTACTTGCTATAAAGACGTAAAAAGATATAAAAATAATTTAGTCCCTACTCTTAGATGCTTGTACCCTTCTATAAAACATTTCCATGACCAGAGTAAGAAATACATTCCCCAGGGACCACAGCTTGAGTGTGTGCACACTCACGCATTCCTAACGAAGGTTTCACAAGACAATAACTTCTCTACTACGGTGATGTACTTGCATCTGGTCTTGTCTCTCCTTTTAGAACCACTAAACTAACTTCACAGCCCGCCGGTGCTCTGAAATAAATTGCTCTGGCAGAAACACCACAGAAACAGCAAAGGAGTTAAAAGCTAGCCCCCGCCTCCGGGCAACGTGACAAAGGTCCGTCAGGTAACACAACTCGGAGCGGAGGTCTCCTCCCAGCCAGGACAGCTGACAAGAGGGACTGTCCTTGTGCTGCATCTCCTGCCAGAGACACTCACCCGCCTTAAGTGTCCCTGGATGGCACTTAGCACAAGGACCCACAAGTAATTTTCCACACGCCCTGTCCCTGGCCGCTGAGCTCCGGTTCCTGCCCGGTGGGAACAAAGCACAAAGCCCCGCCCTGCTCAAGTCCTCGCGACCCGACTCGCCACTTTTTTTTTTTTTTTTTTTCCGGTTCGCGGGCCTCTCACTGTTGTGGCCTCTCCTGTTGCGGAGCACAGGCTCCGGACGTGCAGGAGCAGCGGCCATGGCTCACGGGCCCAGCCGCTCTGCGGCATGTGGGATCCTCTTGGACCAGGGCACGAACCCATGTCCCCTGCATCGGCAGGCAGACTCTCAACCTCTGCGCCACCAGGGGAGCCCCCGACTCTCCACTCTTAATGCAGCATCTGGAGCAGACACAGTGACCCCTGTGGCTGGTACTCGCTGGGATCCCCCCTAGGGAGCCCCCTTATTTTCAACGATACAAACCCATCACAACGCCCACACTTTGACCTCTCAAAGTTTCTTCTTGAGGACCAGTTTTTGTGCCAGGAAATGTGCTACAGAATGTGAGAATACAGAGAGAAATTTAGGATGTGGTCCTCGTCCTCAAGGGCATCTAATTAGGGAGCTATCAAGACAAAGGGACATCAACGTTAGGGACTAACCCAGGCTGTTTTCTCTGGGATGTATCCTGTGGGCAGCCACGGTCAACGAAGTGCTCCAGGAAGCCAGCCTCTCCGATGGCTGCTTTAGTTTTAATCTAGAAAATGTCTAAGGTCACCTTTGGCAGTAAAAGGCTGGGATCCCGTGTGTACCCATCACAGAGAACTCAGAACTGTGATCGCAGCTTCCTGATCATCCTCTGTGGCATCTTCAATCCTCCCCACCCCCTAGTGAGTCTGTTCCTTCTGAGACCTGCCCCATCCTAACGATGGACCAGCTACTTCCCTGTAATCACCCTCCAAACTTCACTTTGTTCAGTGTCAGACTTGAAACTGGTCAGATCAGAGGCCCCACCCCCGAATTTCCTATTTATTCCCTAATATTCCTAAATAGTGATCCCTGCTCCTTTGGGGTGATGCTCCCCCCATCCCCCACCCCCAAGAAATTAATAAAAGCTGTGGCCCTCTTCTTATGGGGAAAAACACACATTCTGTACACAGTTTTCCCCAATCCCCTGAAGCCCAACCCCACAGCCCTAGTCGGGAACCCTGTGACTTGGGACGCTCACTTCCAGCCTCTGCCTGACATTCTTCTTCCTTGGCCGCCCCCCAACTTCTCGCCCCTCCTCCTGCACTTCCTCCGTGGACCCACCGGCCTCCATCCCTGGCCGTGCTCTCTGGGGATCGTGCCTGGTGAAGCCCTGTCTCATGTAACCTGAGGGGACCCTAACTCAGAAGGTCCCAGAATAAAGTCATCATCTTATCCCTTGGCCCCCAAACTGGATCCTATCCCCAGAGTTCCATTTTTTTGACGGCACCACTACTTTTCCATTCTTTCCGATGAAGTGTGCGGGCCTTGTAGTTCTCACACATCATTATCCTAATTAAGTACCAAACTGCGTAGCACTGAGAGTATAAATGGAACCACGCTGGCTCATTTCACCTCCTCGTCTTGTGCCTCATCTATTTCCTGTGCTGTGGCTTCGTCTGCTGAGCCCGGGTGACTCTGGACAGTGGCACCCAGCCTGGCCCCTTCTTACTCTCACCCTCCTTTTGCTGGTCTGTGCTGTTTTCATCTCCCTGAAGCACCAGCTTCACAACATGACCTTCTGCCTTAGAACCTAAGAACCTGGTATTGCCTGACTGGTGTGCCTGGCCCATCTCCCGCCTGCCGCAGGCCTCCTTCCCCAAGCCCCTGTGGGCAGTGTGCTTGGGGTGCGGTGAGATGTTGGCTCGGGACCTGGCTCTGACCGTGCGGCCTTAAGAGTTTCCTTAGTCTTCGGTGCCTCCACTTCCCTGTCTGTAAAATGGGCAAAATAAGCGTGCGTGCCTCACTGTCATTACATCTACACTGTTCACTACCATCATTCATGTCAGTAAGGGACACGTGTGTGTCTGTCATCCTTGCATGTGTCACACTCACCCCCACTTCTATAGTTTTCCTCCTCCGCATAGCGTCCCGTCTTTTCTCTCCTTGGACTTACTGCACTTTTGTTTCAAAATCCAGCTCAGATGCCCTTGCCATTCACTCAACAAACACTTACTGGGTGATCTACTCAGTGCCAGGCACAGAGAGAAGCTCTCAGGACACAGGCTGAGTGAGTAAGGTCTCCGCTCATGTGCTTGAGGTTCAGGGTCAGCAGAGTGAGCATCCGAGGTGCAGCCACAGAGACTCTCGGAGGAAACGGGGGCCCCGAGGGACGTGGGAGCAGCCTGAGGGCTCCTGCAGGAGGACAGCCTGCGCTGGGCAGGGGCTGGGCAGTGACCGTGCACATGTGACAACAGTACACGGGGACTACGGAGGCGCAGGGTGTGGGGCCCAAGGTCAGGGGTGGGTGGACAGCCAGCCAGGTCCTACGGCCTCGTCTGGGGACCAGAATGCTGTGCAGAGCTCGCCCTGCTGTGCCCACTCCGTCTCCATTAGGATGCAGTCGCTCTGCACGTGTGGGGCTGGGCTGGATGTCTGAGCAGGACAGTGACACGCCAGGGGCCAGGAGCACAGGAAGAAGAGGGAAGAGGGGCCACTGTCACCTAACTTAAACGGAGCAGAAGCTCAGATGAATGGCTTGAAAGTCAAAAGAGAGAGAGACTCGGGCTTCCCTGGTGGCTCAGTGGTTGAGAGTCCGCCTGCCGATGCAGGGGACGTGGGTTCGTGCCCCGGTCCGGGAAGATCCCACATGCCACGGAGCGGCTGGGCCCGTGAGCCACGGCCGCTGAGCCTGCGTGTCCAGAGCCTGTGCTCCGCAATGGGAGAGGCCACAGTGGTGAGAGGCCCGTGTAACAGAAAAAAAAAAAAAAAAAGCGAGAGACTGCCCTTGAATGAATCCTGGGTTGTTATTTCAAGGGCAAAACCAGCAGTGCTTTGATTTACAGACACAATAGGTTTTAATTCAGTCAGCTTTGTAAACTGGTGAAAGTTTACAGATGGGCGGGCGCAGACCATGAATACTCTCTAGGGAGCAGGGTCACATTTAGTCACCCCCCCCCCCCCACCCCGCAAACAACCCTGCAGCACCTGGCATGTCCGGTCACCTCTCTGTCCTGTGGGACCCACAGGGCCTTGGAAGGAGAGGGACCAGGCGGGCAGGCAGGGTGTGCTGGGCCCCGTCCACGCGGAGGGTGCCAGGCGGGGGGAACCCACCAGGCACACTCTGTGAGCTGCCTGGGAGGAGGGGCGGGAGGCCCCCCCAGACCTCTGACCTCTGCAGGGCCTTAGCCACCTGCTCCTTTTCTGGGGCTGGAAAGGAAGCCTTGGAGCGAGATGGAGTCCAGGTGACTTGACTGCTGGATATGCTCAGTGAGTATCCGTGACTAGTTTAACTGCAGCTCTCCTCTGTCTTGTCAAAAGAGTGACCCAGGGCTTCCCTGGTGGCGCAGTGGTTGAGAGTCCGCCTGCCGATGCAGGGGACGCGGGTTCGTGCCCCGGTCCGGGAAGATCCCACATGCCGCGGAGCGGCTGGGCCCGTGAGCCATGGCCGCTGGGCCTGCGCGTCCAGAGCCTGTGCTCCGCAACGGGAGAGGCCACAACAGTGAGAGGCCCGCGTACCGCAAAAAAAAAAAAAAGAAGAGTGACCCAGGCTTTTCTTTCATTAAAAAAAAAAAAACTTAAGGCCTGATGAGTGAGAACAATACCTTCATCAAAAGGAATATCAGTCAAAGAGTGTGTTGCTTTAAGTATGAAGCATTTCCACAGCATCACAGGAAGCAATGGCACTTACCTGATTCTTATGTAAAACCAACATTGTAAGGTGTGTTTATGTTACAATCAAATCCACTTTCCCCTCTGTTTGGCATCTTATGCAACACTGTGACCTAATTTACTAATAAACCTGAGGCTGACCTGATCCCCCGTGGCTGCGGATGGACACACGGTGGCAGCGGTGCTGCCTGGGAGTGAGAATATGGGATCCCGGGGCCTCGGGGGCACCAGGCAGAGGGAACTCCTTGGGCACAGAGCATGCGGGGCGGGGGGCATCGCCCGGGGCCGCCAGGACACAGGCATGGAGGCCCACACGTTCGTGTTTCCTCAGAGCAAACCTGTGACGTGGGGCTGGAGGCCTAAATCAGCACCCCACCCGGGGGGGGGGGGCGGTGGCAGGCAGTGGAGACAGCGCTGGGAGAAGGCTGGGGAGGGCAGGGCCCCACTAAGGGGCTTCCCGAACGTCCTGAGCATCAGCCTGCTTCTTCCTCAAGTGTGGATCTGGAATTTGGCACGTGGACTCAGCACCTCAGAGAAACCCCGGCCCCGGGCAGCCGCTCACCTCATCCACCGTCCACCGGGCCACCTTGCCAGCCTGCACGTCGGCCACACCGGGGAGCAGCTTGAGGTGCTGTTCGCGGCCCAGGGGAAGGTCCCGGAAAGGCTGGGCGGACGAGGACGACATGAAGACCGACTGGTGCAGGGCCTGCTGCGTCCAAGTGGCCAAGTGCTCTGCAAGACAGGCAGGCAGGTGAGGAGGGCAGCATCCTGGTGGCCCCTCCCCTCGAGGGCCCGAGTCAGACCCCCTGGAGCCCTGGAGGAACCTTGGACAGACGGCATCACTGCCCAGGAGGCTCTCCCCAGCACAGCAACAGCGCTGCTCTATTTCAAAACCACAGTCAGGAGAAACAGGAGTTATGAAGGCCCGAGACTGTGGCTGTTTGCTAAGCAGGACCGAATCATCTCTGTGACCCACTGATGCCAGCGAGGAGCCGGCCTGTCACTGCACTGGCCTCTCTCTCTTCCTGAGTCCGGAGTCAGAGCAGGCCCAGAGCCCCGCTGGACGCGGCTCTAAGTGGACGGGCACACCGGCCACCAGGGATGTGCCCACACACGAAGCCCGGTTGCCTCCTGGAAGCCGCTGCCTGCGTTCACAATGGGCCCAGGTCCACATCTGGCTTCGAGGGTCCCCTGGGGGACACTGTATGTGGAATGCAGCTCAGGATCCCAGGAGAACCTAGGTGGCAGCTGCTACTGTTGGTCCCTGCAGGGCACGCTGGCCTTGTCGGGCTTGGGGAAGAGGCTGCAGCTGAGAGCTGGGTGCCCGCCCCCTCACCCCGCCACCCAAGCCCTCCTAACTGGGCCCTCCCTCGGGAGCAAAGCTCTGAGTGGCCAGGGTCCTAAGGCTCCAAGGGCACTGGCCGGTGTCTCCAAGGAGTCAGACTCTACTTCCGCCCACACTCCTCCCCAGCCTTTCTGAACTAGTTTTCCACCTTCAGGAGGGACTTTAATCTTCTGTTATATCCTGACATTTAGATGGAGCCATGGATCTCAATTCCCTCATTATTCTGCTTTGAATGTACACGTGGATAAGGACAAAACCACTACCGAGATTCTAGAGAAAACGCATGCCTTTACAACAACATCTTTTAAGATACTTTCAACACACATTAGCAGAATAAAGCTGTTGATATTTTAAGACTTTGAAAGGAAAGAGCACAAAAGGAAATGTTCTACGCCCTCTAAAAGTCTACCTTTCCTAATGCAAATGGCAGGCTAAGTGAGCAGTAGCTGTATCATTTAAAGTCTATCATGAAGGCTTGTGGTTTACTGACCGTGTATGAAGAGCCATTATGCAAGTATTTCCATCTCAAATTAATTAACAGTTGTTAGTCAGTGAGGCTGTCCTGCACTTTGCACATTCACATAATCGCCTACTGGTTAGTGACCAGAGAGGTTCTAAAGTACAAGGGAGCCTGTCCATCTCTGCCCGACTGCTGAGCACAGACATCCTGCATCTTTACCCACGTGTGCTGTCCACACAGATAAACAGACGGAAAAATTGCGGCCTTCTCCCAAATTCTTCTGCTCCAGTTGCAGGCAGCAGCAAATTCATCTCTAAATGCGGATTGTCCGACACTGACCTTTTTAGTATGTAGTTCAGCCAGCAGCACGTAAGGCTGAAACTTCACATCTTCTTCACAAAGTCAGTACGTTTACAGATGTGAATGTTCCTTAATGAAGTTGTCAAGTGGGACAGGAGCAGGTACAAAACAAGCCCTGGAAACCCAGGGAGGAAGCATCACAGAGCATCTATAGCTCCGGCCACGCAGAATCGCCAAGCTCTCCATGGAAGTCAGGAGTCAGAGCTCTGTGCTCTTAGGGATTAAGACCTGAGCCAAAGCCGGGCTTTATTCTGGAAAAGTGCTGCGTCCATCAGTTGGTTGCTTTTGCTGAAATGGCATGGGCTTAAAAGACACATCACATACGTGTCTCAAACCCATGCCCTAGGTAACCAATCACGTGTAGTTTCTGAAACGTACAGGACTCTGAAAAGCCACGAGGAATGAGTCTTATGTTTGGGAGGAACGAAGATGTCTAGTGATGGTGATTGCGCTCCCGTGTGTGATTCACAAATCAAGGCTGAAGGCCTCCGAAATGCAAAAAAACGCCCCTGTGCTCCCAAGCAAGGGAATTTCCCGCAAGGTAATTTTGGAAGCAGAGTGCCTGAGTGCTGAGGCAGCCACTTGGAAATGAACCCAAGGTGTGGTTGGCAGCTCCACCGAACGGCACTGGGTTCCTCCGTCCGATGTTGCCCATGGCTCTGGCCCCGTAGGACGGGGACTCAGTTCTAGTAGCAAGATGGCCTTGAGGTCACCACTCAAGGCAGGGAGGGAGCCGGCTGGGTGCCGTGCACTTGAGCTCAGGCGGCTTTATGCTCTCAGCGGCTTTGGAATTCGTTCTTTGTCCCCATTAAGTCAATCTATTTGTTTGGAGGGAGGTGGAGACTGGATTTCTGGAAGGCTGAGCAGAGCTTGGTGAGGATAAGGCTCTGGATGCCAGAGTGGGCCCCCCCACCCCCCACCCCCCACCCCACCGGCAGCAGGCAAAGGTCTGCAGCCACCGGATGGGGGAGGGCTCTTGCCTGTGTGTCGGCAGCTCCGTCAGAACTACTCACATGCTGACCTTGGATAACATTTTTACTACTCTCAGCTTTACAGCGTGAGTTGGAAAGCCGGGAAGTTGAGTTTTCCTGCTCTAAAAGATGTGAGTTAGGTTAGGGAGGGAGGCCCTGAGCAGGGAGTTTGCAATAACCAGCTTGCCATCGCTAAGACACGACTGGAGGTGACAATACCTACAGCGCAGAGCTGGTGGGAGGGGACGACAATGTGCCTTCAGAGACAGGTGCCGCTCTAAGCTCCTGAGGTCAGGCAGACGCTCCGTGCAGGGAAGTGGCTTTATTCAAAATCAACACAACGCAAGAGGAATTCTCCATAGTAACACGAGAGAGGGGAGGCATTTTGGAGTATTTCCTGGTGGTTGTTTTGCCTTCTTTGTACCATTTCCTGGGTCTGATTTCTTCCTGAGCTGAGGGTTTGGGGTGGATACTCAGTCTATCCGGGAGAGGACGGTGACGTCGGGGGGAAGGGCCGATCCCCGCCAGCTTGCCTGGGTATGAATCCTGGTCCCATGCAGCTGCTGAGTGACCTTGGATGAGATGCTTAACTCTTCTGTATCAAGGTTTTCCATCTTTAAAATGGGGTAGTTGCAGTACTCACACTTCACTGAGTTCTTGGGATTAGAACGGCTCCCAGCACATACGTTTTCAGTGCACATCAGACATTACACTACAGCCGTCCCCCCGTTCTCTGTGGGGTAGATGTTCCAAGACCCCCAGTGGATGCCTGAAACATAGGATACTACCAAACTCTATATATACTATGTTTTTTCCCTGTACATACATATCTATGATAAAGTTTAATTTATAAATTAGGCACAGTAAGAGATTAACAACAATAACTGATAGTAAAATACAATTATAAAAATATACTGTAATAAAAGTTTTGTAAATGCAATCTCTCTCAAAATACCATATTGTACAAATTTAGTGCCTTTCCCATCTTAACTAAGCACTTATCATGCACTGTGGGTATAACTTTTGCAGCTTGAGGTGTGAGAGCAAAACTAGCACAAATTTCTTTTCTTTCTTCACAATTTCATGGATAGAAAATTCGTTCTTACCAGAGATCTTAGCAACCTCAGCAGACGATTTTTTTTCTTTCCTTATTAAGTTGAGAACTTTAACCTTTTCACTTAAAGGAAGCACTTTATGATTTCTCTTTGGCACATCCCAGTTGCCAGCATCACTATCTTGTGCTTTGGGACCACTGTTTGTTAAGTGAAGTAAGGGTCACTTGAACACAAGCACTTCGATAACACGATAGTAGACCCATAACTGAGACGGATACTAAGTGGCCAAAGGGTGGGACAAAGGGATGATTCTCGTCCCCAGTGGGAGCAGGATGGTGGGAGATTTCAACACCCTACTCAGAAGAGCACCCAATTAAAAACGTATGAATTGTTTCTTTCTGGAATTTTCCATTTAATATTTTTGGACCACAGTCGACCACAGGTAACTGAAACCACGGAGAGCAAAAACACGGTTGAGGAGGGGCCACTGTACCGTTACACGATACAGAGATACTCTAAGTTGTGACAGTAGTGAAGGTGGGGCTTAGATTTCCAAAGCCATTGTGGCTGGATGTGCCTAAAACCTATGGAAGCTGAAATTCAGACTGAAACTCAGGATCCTCAGAGCCACATTCAGATCTCACACCCAAGTGGCCCTGGAATGACACTGCAGGGGTCACCAAAGTCATCTGTGGGGTCCTGGTGCGCACAGATCCCCTGGCCGAGGCCAACGGAGGGCGGGCGTCTGTCTCCCAGGCAAACCGGTGCCCACGTGTGGCAACAGATCATACTGCGAACACACGCTCAGCCTGCCAGCTTTGAAATTATGTGGCTCTTGACAGACTTTAGAATGTGGGGTGATCTGCATTATTTTAAATTCTGTGCATAAAATTAGACTTTTGAAAATATCCACTGAAAATTTTGCATACTTTTTTTTTTTTTATCGAATATGAACACACCGATTTTAGCTTTTTACCAAGCCCAGCATGGCGCACGCCACTACATCGTTGTAAATAAATTAAAGCTCGTGAGCCTGTGACGAAGGTATTACTGTATTCTCATAAAATCAAAAGGATCAGATTATTTTATCCCGGGGCACTCTGAATAAGCAGAGCCTTCTAGATTAGGAAAGGATGCCCACCAAGGAGAGAGGGCAGAAAGGTTCTCCTAAGTGGGTAACATACATACATCTCACCCACCGGGCCCAGCTTCCAGCTCTGTGTGCAGCGGGATTCTTTCTGGGCGTTTCCCAGTTGTGTTTCCTCACTGCAGCAGTGCCTCCTACCCAGCTCCCCTCAGAGTCAGCCAAGAAAATTCAGCCTGCAAAAGCAGCCCGACCACTGGAGGTCTTAGCAGTTTACTTAATCAAAATGCTTTTTGCATCAGAAAATGAAATGTATGTGTAATCCTGGCTTTGCCTCTAACACTAATGTGTGAGTGACAATAAACAAGATATGCCTACACATAAGATAGATGTATTTCCCCTTCCAAAAAGCAGCAGGGAATGCTTGTCACCTCGGTGGCTTGCCATTTGTAGAATAGCTTGGTTGGAAGAGTTTTTGTGCTGGGTGTTTCTCTCCCTGGGTATTTCTTTTGGGTTTTATGCCTTAAAAAATATAATGAAGTGTTTAATGACTTCAGTCAAGGTGCTCTGAGATCTGGAGCACTCTCAAATGCCCATGGCCAGCATCTTCAACTCTGTGTCCAGCTGCAGGATCTGGGGAGGCCCCAACTAGAGCATCAAGATGTTGCCGGGGGTCTGAGTCCATCCAGCAGCCCTCGGAAAGGAGTGAATAAATAGTTCCATCTCCCAAAGCGCTACGTCATTACCTTTCTTGCAGATGCAGTAACTCGCCTGGAATCCAGCTGACTCCTTGATGACACAGGTCCCCGTGGTGAGTGCTATTATTTGCCCTTGAATGGAAGACCCCAGCCCATGCAGGCCGTCTTCTGCAAGTCCATGCACAGCTGGATGGGCCCGCTCTGGATGGCATGTGACTCAGGGGCGGCTTTCGGGGTGAAAGGACCTAACAGACCCATGGCCTGGTGTACAGCACAGGGCGCTTCCAGATTCCAGACCTAAAAAAAGTCTTTAGAGACTAAAGGATTTTAATTCATCTGAAAATAATCATGAAAGCGGGTCCCTGAGCTCTTCTCTAACCCTCTCTTCGTCCTTCCGTCCTTCCCACTTCTGCTCTAACCCCCGGAGGAGAAAAATCCTTAATGGAAATGCTCTTTAAAAACACGGCTGTTTCTTCACAAAGGCTCACACCACAAAACTGAAGCAAGTGAGTCAAAAATGGTAACCAGAGGCTGCATGGCTGGGCCTTATTTTTAACCCCACTAAAAACAGAGACTATTTCACAAGTACCCTCTCCAATGAAAGGGGCAGGAATTCCACCATGCTCTCCATTCCAAAGAGCAGGGAGTAAAAAATAAAATGGTGATGGGTCCCAACATCCAATTCCATGCTGCCTCTCGCCTGCTGTATAGTCTGCGACAGCCACGGGCTTTCATCAGTTTACCCGGCACCGACTGAGCATCCGCTCCCTTTGCGGTGGGCGCTCTGCTTCCGTGGTGACTTCTGCCGCAGAAGCAGGGAGACTCAGGCCCTGCACTTGGCAATGCCTCTTCTCCCCACGATCACCGAGCTTCAAGGCCTCTGCAATTAACATGCTTGGAGCCTTCATTCCTGGGCTGCATCATCTTCTCTTGATTTTAATGGCATCGGACTCAGACCCTCCTCTTTTCCATTTGTTCCCCAAAACAAAAGTGAGAAACAGAACAAGAGGAGCCCAATGCGACCGGCGAGACAACTTTGTGTGCCTTTGTGGGAACAGCTCCTGAATCACAGGTGGGACGAAGTGCCCTGGATGGTCTACACCTGCACACCGTCCCTTCCCCGCGGGCCACCTGCAGCCACCTGAGCGGTGGATGGTGCACACCGAGAGGTGCTGGCGGTGCAAACTCCATCCTGGGTTTGGATGACTTAGTACAAAAAGAAAGACTGTAAAATACCTCCTTAATAGTTTCTCACATCTTGATTCACATGTTGAAAGGATATTTTGGATATATTCGGTTAAATCGTCATTACAATTTTCCAGGCGGTCACGGAGAGGCCTGGGCTCCTTGGAAGCCCCACCTTTTGGGCTTTACCACCGGGGACCTGTGCTCAGAATCCACTGACCTTCCTCTTCAGCCAGGCCCCCTCGTTCAGTGCAAAGCAGGGACCAGCTCTCGTCCACGCACCACAGGCCGCCCTCCCCCGGGGGCCCCTCTCAGCCACCCTTATAGGCAGCATCCGGCTCACACCCTGCCTTTGGCCCCCCTGTCACCCAGGGGCTCCCGCGGTCCCCCCTCAGCACCACCCAGCTGTGTCCACCCTGTGCTAGACACGGCGTCTCCAGTTCTCCCCCAGCTCGTCTGTCCCTCCTCCCTGGCCCCATCCTGGGATCTTAAGCCCCCTCCTCCCTCCTTCGGGGGCCGCCTCAGGGTGCTTCTCCGGCCCGTGTGCACCTGCTGGCCCAGGCTCCATCGACACAGGTGCCTTCTGAGGTGTGTGCTGCCAGACACAGCCAGATCCCGACAGAGCAAGTCATTGAACAAGCAAGGAACACTTCGCAGAGCAGGGCCCAGCCCTCCCCGCAGGAAGGGATCTAGTGCTCCTGCTTCTGGTCCCGAGGGCGGGGTTTCAGCTCCTTCTTTTGGCCCTCTGTAGCAAACACTCCTTTAAGGGGTCTTGAATCCCAGGAGTCAGTCTATCGGTTCCCAGTCCCAGAGGCTCAGGGCTCCCTGGCACGAGGCCCTCAGGCCTCTCCCCTGTGTACAGCCCTCTCCCAGCCCGTTGCGGGAGGAGCCCTGCCTCCTCGGAGTGCCTCCCATAGGATCCCCACTTTGCTGCCCTCTATGGAAAGCATCTGTTTGCTCTGCAGCTCCGTGAGTGGAGCATCGGTTCAAGGGAAGTCATTTCCAATGCAGCCTCACATCCCCATGGGGTGACGCAGACCTGACACATGGTACCCAGCAGCACAGGTGCTTGTCACCTGGTAGGGCTGTTGGACCATCTAAGGAATTTTACTGCAGAGACAAGTAATGCAGTGGCAAATGCTAACTTAGTCTGTGCCAGTAAACAATGAGTTTCCATCCTGTGGGCTTTCATTTGCCAAGTACATTCATTACTGAAAAGGCTGGGAATTGTTTGTGATTTGGACTCTTACT
The DNA here is from genome assembly GCA_004363435.1 of Platanista minor. NCBI lineage: Eukaryota > Metazoa > Chordata > Mammalia > Artiodactyla > Platanistidae > Platanista > Platanista minor. The sequence continues at coordinate 36,071 of RJWK010003029.1, forward strand.
CCTTAATTTGGTATGAGAGAAGCAGATATTCCCTGGTTTCATTTTAACAAAAATGCAGCAAAATCCATGTTAACTTTTGATATGTTAGTCATACAACAAAAGACTTCAGGGCAGCATGTTTTTTGAAGGCTAAAAGGTGACCTTTTAGTTTAATATCTGCTTCACACAGCTCGAGACATCATTAATTAAGTTCTTTTGATTGAATACTACATCCCAATCACCCACTATGTCTTTCCTTTTTTTTTTGAATCTTCTGCAAGACTGTTTTCCTTCACTTGCAAAGGTGAGACCATAATTGAATGAACACTAGCATCAACTTGACCGAGAACTGGAGTTGCTCTTCTCAAAGCCGGCCTCCCCTTCCTGGGACCTCCCTGCCTCTTCCGCGGGTAGTTACCAAAGAACGAGCCCTGTTGGGTTGGATTTACAAATGGGAAGCCCCTGCCATCTTTACATACGTAAAGAAAACACTACTGTGTGTGAAGAAACTTTAACTCCAGCAGTGGATGGTAGCACATCCTTGAGGCAAATGGATTTGGAAGCGAAGCCCTCCGAGTTGAGGGCAGCGTGTGGTCCCTGCTCCTAGGCTGGCAGCACAGTGGGACCGGGGCCAAAGCCCAGGCCGGTCTGCCAGCCACGCTTTTATCACGTGGAGGCTGGGAGGGCAGTGAACTGATACAGGCACAAACCTTAAAACATTACACGGCCAGCCGACCTCTGGGGGGCAGATGCCTGATGCTATTTCTCTAGCTCACCAGCATGGCACCTGGTCCATAGAAGGTGCTCCGTAGGTGTTTGTTGACAAGTGACAAGGCAGGTATAGGTCATGGGAAGGGGCAGAAGAACAGACCCTCCTGCCTGATGGGAAGGTGAAGTGCCCACCATGGACGTGCCACGAATGACACTCTGCCAGACCTGCCTCCTTGTTCCCTGTCCTGCCCTCTTCCCAGCTGCCCCTTGCACTGTCAAAGCAAAGGGTCTGTGGGTCCTCAACCTGATCTGAGAATCCCCAGGTCAGATCTGGAGAGAGGACTCCTCGGTTCCCTAGGCTCGCGGTGACGCCCCACGTGCCCAGGGCATAGCTCCGTGCCTGCCGGCCAGGAGCACTCAGTCAGAATGACCAACGGCACACACGGGATACAGCCGGGGCTCCAGGACCATGGGCTCCAGACTTGGGGCCAGCTGGGGACCAAGGGGACAAGCTTTTACTCTTTTTTTAAAAAATACATTTATTTATTTTATTTATTTATTTTTGGCTGTGTTAGGCCTTCGTTGCTGCATGTGAGCTTTCTCTAGTTGTGGCGAGCAGGGGCTACTCTTCCTTGTGGTACGCGGGCTTCTTATTGCGGTGGCTTCTCTTGTTGCGGAGCACGGGCTCTAGGTGCCCGGGCTTCAGTAGTTGTGGCTCGCAGGCTCAGCAGTTGTGGCTCGCAGGCTCTAGAGCACAGGCTCAGTAGTTGTGGCGCACGGGCTTAGTTGCTCCACGGCATGCGGGACCTTCCTGGACCAGGGCTTGAACCCATGTCCCTTGCATTGGCAGGCGGATTTTTAACCACTGCGCCACCAGGGAAGCCCAACAAGCTTTTACTCTTGATTTTATTTACCCCACGTGACTTCATGGGGGCGGTGTGATGAGCCTTCTTTTACAGATAATGCAACGGTCTCAGACCCAATCAATAACTTGGCGAAAGTGATTCCGACGCAGGGCTGGGATGCCGACCGCAGAGCCCTCCACCCTGGCGGGGCTCTTTTCCTCCAGTCCTTCATAAGCGGGTTCTTTCTGTCACTGCCTTTACATTTCTGTCCAAAGGCAGAGGCAGAAGTGACACTTGGGGGTCATTCTTGGGAAGACAGGGTTGCTTCTTTTTTTTTGTTTTTGTTTTTGTTTTGCGGTACGCGGGCCTCTCACTGTTGTGGCCTCTCCCGTTGCGGAGCACAGGCTCTGGACACGCAGGCCCAGCAGCCATGGCTCATGGGCCCAGCGCTCCGCGGCATGTGGGATCTTCCCAGCCTGGGGCACGAACCCGCGTCCCCTGCCTTGGCAGGCGGACTCTCAACCACTGCGCCACCAGGGAAGCCCAGGGTTGCTTCTTAATAAGGAAAACCGACTAAGACCCTTCTGTCTCCAGACAGATCTCTGGAAGAAGCATGGTCGGATGTATCTCAAAATGAACAAGCTTACAGAGAGTCGACCCAGGACCCAAGTGGACCTCATCAGAGATGCTCTGGGAGCTTTGGAAGGACCGGGATGGCGCTCAGCCTGCCAGGAGGTGAGAGGAGGCTGCTGTCCTGGGTGAGCAAGCCGAGGGCCTACCCACCGCCTGGGCACGCACGCGGCTGCCCGTCCTTCTCGGCTCCAGCAGGAGAGCTGCTCCTTCCTTGGCAAGATGCTCAGCACAGATGCTTGCACCAGGCCGTGCCAAGGGTCCACCTCGTGGAGGTGCGGACATGTCAGAGAGAGAATCGGAAACAGGAGTCTGCATCCTAGGGCCCGAGTGACTGATCTGCATGTCCCGGGGCCGGCGTGCTGTCACAGGGCTCTGTGCTCCCATCGGAGAGTGGTCCCAGGGGAGCTGTTCCAGCCCAGGGCAGCCCTGGAGGGTCTGCTCTGGGAGAGGGAGGACCTGGCGGAAGCTGGGACGCCCCCGTGAATTAAAACTGCGCCCCCCTCTTAGGTGTTGATGACATATTTCACTTGTGAACCTTGTTTTGTTGAAAACACATAAATACACTAGTATTTCACATCTCACTTTCCACATTTGACTTTTGGGCAAATTCAATGAGGAAGCAGCTTATGGGACATTTTCTCTTTTTAGGAGTTGTACGTATTTCCCATGTTTTCTTTGTTTTCAGGGAAACAAGCCGAAGAGATGCACCTGGGAGAGGCTGCAGCTGGGGGCTGGGTCTTGATTCTCATCCCTGCTCCCCATCTTCCCCCCGCCGGGGTCTGCACCAGCGCCAGACTTCCCCAGGGCTTCGTGTTCTGAGGGACGCCTCCTGCCTGTCCCCCTGCACACACGGACCCAAAGGGCATCTCAGCCCCATGGAGTCCTCTGGGCTCCTTGGCCTGGTCTCACCTGCTGATTACAGGGAGCACAGAGGGCTGAAGACTGGAAGAAGTGAGGGCAAAACAAAGCAATGTTAAGGCTAGTCCTCCTCGTTGTAAGAAGAAATTAATCATGCTGGTATTCTATAGACTTCAGTCTTTTCTTTTAAAATTATTCGAATTATAAGAAGAAATGTTATACCAATACTTAAGAAAAGCTACTTTCTCTGGAGCTTGATAAAACATGCAGTCTCTCCACAGTCTTCATGTGATTCAAGTCTTGTCGGAAACTCGGTTCTAAGCCATTCAAAGGCTATTCTTTTCAGTCTTCTATCCTCTCTCCCTAAACATCCCTTGAATCCCTCGATGTCAATATGCACAGATGACATATATGACCTCTTTTCCTATTTATTAGCATTCAAGAAAATGGAAAGCTTTTACTATTCTCAGGTTGTGTGTGTGCGTGTGTGTGTGTGTGTGTGTGTGTACACGTATGTGTTTTAGGAAAACAGGAAAGGAAAAAAACCCTCCCACCATGTAAGCGGCAGGAACAAGCACCTGGCAAATACGAGGCAGAGAGATAATGAAGGAATCTGATCGGCCACGACACTCTGCATTTCAACCTTCTTCTGCAAAGTGGGAGCCCTGCCAACGGAGACCTCCACCCCCCACCGGAGCAGACCTGTGCAGGCTGCCCCCCTCCCCCAACAGCTGCCACCCTGCCCTCACATGTGTGTCCCACGTGCCTGAACGGCTGGCCTTGAGCCATCTCTTCTCCTCATTTTGTCCTGCGTGCTGAGCTGATTTTCCAAACCACCCCACCCCCCGCAACCCCCCCGAGCTGCAGGCACAGTCAGAGGCTGTTTTTGATGATAACTCAGCACAGGAGGCAAGAACGTTCATTGGTCTGAAGCAGGGCCTCTGCCGCCTGGAATTCACATCCTTCCATTAGAATTCCCTGTGGAAGCCTGGAACCAGAACAACCCACAGAACCAGTCAGGAACTGGGCTGCACGGAGTCTGCAGGGGCCCGAACACGCCGGGCACACAGCCCATCATGTGCTATGAGAAAGTACAGATTGAAAACTATGCTCTCTGCTGTTGGAAAACCTAGCCAGGATAAATTAAAGCTCAGAAAAGTACGTTTATGATCCTACTGCATTTACAGTATACACTTGACTTAGATGCTAATTTTACACATTCCTAATATCTTGCAGAAATGACAGTCTATCTGTAATTTCGAGTTTTAAAAAGTGCAAGAGATTGGATCAAATCTCTGACATCTATCGTGTGCCCGTGTAGAGAGGTCGGAATGTGATGGGATAAGAGGTAGTATGATTTTTCCTAGAATGACTTAATTGACTATTGTTTTCCATTTATGCGATTATATCAAAAGATACACAATTTGGAAATTATATATTTTACGCGTAACAGTAAAAGTACCTACTAAGCAAGTATCTCCAGGACACTTCTAAGTAACTATTCCAAACCTATCATGTCAGACATTCCAGCAACAACCAAGGGGCACCTGAGGACGTGGACTGGGCTGCATCACCTCAGCAGGTAGATGGCAGCTTCCTCGGGTCGCTTACCTCCGCGCACGGACAGACGTAAGAAACACTGACGGGTCTCTGTTAGGGGAGCCCTGAGTTGCTCATATGAGAGGCAGACAGTCTGTTATAAATGGAGCCTCAGCTCCCACGTGAAGGGGACTCTGTGACGACAGGGTAAGCCCCCTTCTCAAGTAAATGACACTGCTTTTCAGCTCTGCAGGAATAACTGCCTTCGGGATCAGTGATCTTGTCAGAAAGGCTACCTTCCACTGAAGACCCTGTGGAAGTCATGAGAATGAGATTATGCCTGAAGGATTGAAAGTGATGGATTGTTCAGTCACAGGATTACCCATCACTGGTAATGAATTATGGGAGTAAAAAGGTGGTTACCAACCAAGTCCTTCTCCTAATTATCCACTATAAAAGGCAAGATGCCAAGATCTGTGCGTCTACGTGGGTGGCTGCAGATTTAAAGGCACAGCAACGTTAGGGATGAAGAGAGCCGGTGTGTGGAGAAGACCTGCTCAGGTGAGCTGTCAGCACGCTCTCAATGCCCTGTCTTGTGACGCGTAACATTTAGAAACATTCTGCAGCGCTTCTAATAAACCATCTGCAAGAGAAAACATGGGGAACAAGATGGAATGCTGACAGAGGACAAGGTGCCTGAAATAAATGAAAAACACAGCACGTTTCTGAGGCCAGATGACCCCCTCCTGCTTCCCAGGTCACCTGTGCGCGTTCAGAGAAGGAGCCCTCCCTCCTGGTCCGGGTCTCCTTATGGCCAGTGTCCCCACCCCAGACACTCCTCCATCACGTGGTCAGGCTGTGCTGCGGCAAAGTCTCTTCTAACCTGGGCAGCAAGGTCTGTTAAACTCTGTTTAAGGCCGTGTACCTCTACTGGGACACACCCGTGTCACACTCTGGGGGATGCAGGGATAAATCATTGTGGCAACAAGTCTGCGGGATGAAAGTTCCGCTGAACCCCACCACTGAGCTCCACCTTCTTCTAGAACAGGCGCCCACCTCAGATCCGTTGCTGCCACTTTAATAAACCACCCCAAATTGCTGCTCGTCAGCCATTCTCATGGCCTCCTCTTTTCAGGGCTTCCCACCGAGTCATTCAAAGTGGAAGATGGTGACGGTTGAATGCAAGTTCAAAGGAAATGTTAAACACACTTCACCATGTAACCGTGACGTTCCCCACAGAACTGACTATTTGGGGAAAAATGCCATTCTATTTCAGACTCTGAACAGGAAGGGGAGAATTCCAGGGAACCCTTCCCCACTCCTCAGCTCTGCATGTTATTCTTTCAAGGGTTGGCTATTGTTGCTTATGCTTCCGTTTGTTTCTTGGTGAGAAAATTAATTAATAAGCTAAAATAATTTGCACTGAGTGAATCTGAACGTTGTTTCTAAATTATTTTTGGACTTTGGTTTTCCTGAATCATGGGTAATGATCTAAGTGTCGTTAGGAGAATTTTTTCTCAGAAGAAAAAATGTTCCAGGTGTAGATTAGTGGCCCGAATCGTACTGGTGAATTCTAGGTAGGGAAAAGGTAGACTGCTGGTTGGGCCTCAAGTTATGCTGCCTTAATGACTAGGAAAATATAATTCGCAACTTTTCCTTTCTGGGAGCTCCAGATAACAGTGCTGCAGGGAGGAGAAACAATTTGACGAAAGCTTTCACCTGCTGGCTGAAACTAAGCAGACTATATATAAACTGCTCTGAAGTTTAAGTAAAAAAAACTCTTACCTACTCAAAGTTCAAAGGAGAGAGCTGGGCAGACGAGTGACGACACAAAGGAGAAACACAAGCTGGGAAGGAAAAACATAATGGACTGAACCAAAGGCAATAACCTGACAGGCGATACGGGGGTCAGTGGGGACCAGAAGACAAATCCAGTTAAGGCCGACCTGTGACAGCCCCAGAGGGGAGACAACATTGTGGGTAAAGAGCGTCCTATCAAATGCTGGGTGAGACGCTCAGTTCGTCCTGCCCCCAACTGCTAAAACCCAGTCCTCTTTCCTTTTGCCTCCCCAAGCTGACCCCACCCCACAAGGCCCAGCTCTCAGGCAGCACTAAGTGCCAGGCACCGTTTTAAGCCACAAAGAGGAAATGGAGTTTGCCTAAGAACCTGCTAGAAAGCGGACTCGCAGCTGGGCTGTCTGGCCTCCTGGCCTCCCTTGACCTCGACATTACCCTGCCTTATGAAGGAACTGGTGGGTATTGAAGTTATGGAGGAATATTATCAACACATAGGCGAAGGGTGGTCTGGAGATGAAGGTTTAGTAAGAATCCATGCGGAGGAATTATCTACCTGCCTGGGACGTAGGAGTTAGGCCTTGAGGTGTGATATCTATGGGGTCAAGTTTAGAGCACAGGAGAACAGGATAGACGACACAGAAGAGAGTGGATTTGGAGTATAGGGGTTTGCGGGGGGCGGGAGGGGCACGGTGCATTACATACACACCCCAGGAGACGGGCTAATTCAAGGGACGGATTTTGTGGTCGGGGTCGGGGAATGGATGCCGCGGAGTGTCCACGTGACTCTGAGTGTGTGCACCGTCCGTAGGGCCAGCCGGCAGCCAGGGGTGCCATCATGCCGTCTTGGCTTAGGTCTGGGAAGTAAGAGTGACCTGGTCAGAGAGAGCAGCCAATTCACAGAAGCCGTGTTGGTGGCACAGCTGGGGCCCCAGAGAACAAAGCGAGTCTGAAGGAGATGCAGCCTTTGATCTGCTCCACTCCGACTATGGACCAGTAAAGGCACATGAACGCGAACACCTTTCACCGGAGACCCCTCCCGGTCAGAAGTGCGGCTCCTGTGCCGTGGTGGTTGAGCTCCACACAGCCTAGGGAGGTGCTGGGGGTCCAGATCTGTCCCCAGTCCCAGGGCCAGCAAAGCACACAGCGGGGATCAAAGCTGGCCCCTGACTCTCAGCCACCTCACCTCTCTTCCCATCAGCCTCATGCTGTTTTCTCATCTCTACGAGGCTGATGTGTCTGTGTTCGCCTGCAGCATCACAGATGAGATGACCTTTCATAAACATTCCCTGGGAGCCTCTCGTGGGGGTTTGCATCTCTCTTCTTCATCGCTGGTGGCTGTAAGGTTTTTCTTTTCTTTTATTCCTTTTCTAAACTTTACAATGTGCCCTTAAGGAAAGATTTCAAAATAGGCACTGTTAAATCCTGCTAAGAGCAAAACGAACAGTTCTGAGCCAAAGAGTGCCTGTCCTCCGTCGGGAGCTGCCTGCGGTTGTGACCGGGCTGCTGTGATGCGGGGACAGAGCCGTGGACTCGGCAACAGGCTGCCCTGCGCACTCGCCATGGGCACCTTGTCTAGACGTGTGACTTCCAGAGCCTCAGATGTCTCCACTGGCAAATGGCGTGAGTTAGTAACAACACAGGATTGTTAAGGGAATTACATGGCTTGGATGGGGTAGCACTATGTGAATGATAGGAATGACCCCTTCTTTTTGTTTTGACCCTCCCTTCTAGCCAGAGAGCAGGTGACACCCAGGTGAAAGAGCAGATGGGCATCTCCTTCCGTGAGTGGGCAGAGCGGCCCCTCTGTTTCTGGGGCCTTCACTGAGGCTTCAGGTGCCACGCCTCGGGGGCCCTTGCAGGGAACCCGCCTCAGTGGGGTGGGGAAGGGTCTGAGCGGCCCGCACGCTGCCCCCTTCTTTCTGTCTTTCTTGCCATCTCCGGGGAGAGACGAGGACTCTGCAGAGGGAGCGAAGGATGCTTTCCAATGGGCTTCTTTCTCCCAAGCAGAATGAAAGTGAAGCCTTAAGGAATTCACGTGCGTCTTAACACCTCTCCACTGCCCTCCGTCAGTCCAGCCCTGGCTGCCAACACCCCCCCTCCCAGGCGTGTGGGAATGTCACCGTCGGAAGCACACTGCTGCTTCGCTACATGGATGGGCCAGGCAGGAGGGGCTGTATGTCAGTTCCTGCTGTGCGTGTCCAGTGGGGTGTCCGCGCACAGTGGGCAGCACAGACGAGCCGGACCGAGACCCAGCCTCATCCTGGCATTAGTTCCCCCTCCTCTTCCCTCTTTAACGATGATCACAGTAAATGACAGTATTTGATATACGTCTCTCTATATCTCCGCCACGCTGACAGCCTTTCGATAAAAGCTCATAAAACAAATCAGAAATGACCAAAAGGGGAAAGGTGAGAAATAGCAACTCTGAAATAATTCTAAACCAGTGTATGATTTTGGCCAAGTGAGCTGATAAACTAGGCCATTCAAATGTATTACACCAATATTTTCTCCGGCAAGAGATTGCTTGTTGGATTTGCATTCAGTTTCACTTCAGGACTTAATTCCTGGTTTAAAAAAAAAACAGGAGGGGAATTTTCCATTAGCTGTATTTTACTTAGACCCAGATCCAAAGCCTGGCCAAGGTGTATTACAATATATAATCAAGCATAATTACATTAAAATATTAAACCACCATCAGCTATTAGAAATAATGAAATTTCTTGCATATAGTCATCACATGAATTGCTCGGGCGATTGTCAGACTCCCTCATCAAGAGAATCTGCCTGAAGTTGCAGGGATGGCCAGCACACTGGCCAGAGTGCTGCAGGCCATCAGCAAATCTGTGGACTGGGGCGGGGTGGGAGAGCTTCCATCAACGCTGCAGCCTCAGAGGAAGTTCTCTCTCTAATGACATCCTTGGATGAACATTTCTGTGGCATAAACAGCTGAATTCCAACAGTACTAAACATTAGTCTAAAGTAATTAAAGTACTGGTAGAATTTTAGGCTATGTGATAATAGACAATGCAATAAAAGCAATTCTATGATTGTTGGAGAGGCCCTGTATGATGTATTCACAGTGCTTGCTGATATCCTCCAAATTTTTGTTTTTGTAATAGGGAATTTAAATTATATTTAGCTCAAGCGGGCATTTGAATTTAAATCCTAAAAAAAAAAAAAAAAAAAAAAATCGAGTTTCTCTAAAGCATTTTGAAGCAATCTTGCTCATAGTACTTATTTGCTTGGCCAACTCTTCGTATAGATAAGAAAAGTAAATGGTAGGCCATTAGACAAAACATCCAATACTCTGGAATTACCAACGTCCAGAGTAATGAGGCTTCAGTGTAAATCCTGTCAATTTATGTGTGCGTATACGTATGTATGTCTGCATGTATTTTTTTCCTTCACTTTGGCATATTTCACTTTTTTTGGCAAGTGATGTGGATGCGCTAGCTTCGTGGCGCTCAAGCCAGATTAGAATCACCTGTGGAGACTTTTAAATCTGGTGATGCCCAAACCAATTAAGTCGGACGTTCTGGGGGTGCCAGTGGGGAGTGGGCAGTGGTGCTTTTACAAATTCCCGTCACCAGGGATGAGAATCACTAGCCTAGGGCCATATCTCTGCCCTCACCACCTGTCCCGCTCTCTTCTCTCCTCCCGTCTGCACGGAGATCCTGAAGGGAACTATAAAGGGGCACACACTCCCCGAGGCAGGGGCAGCTCTGGTGCCTCCAACTCCTGCCTGGGCTCTCAGGCTGCACAGTCCAGGGGGCCGAGCAGGCCTAGCGAAGGGGCTGGCGAGGTGGGGGGCTGGGTGAACTGATGAGCACGCCCCCAACTTGCAGGAGGAGACCCCCGGGGCCCGCCTGTTGTGCGATCAGAAAGGTGAGCCCAGGGCTGCCCGATTTTCAAGAGAAGGCAGAAGTCTGGGTTTTCATGTGAAAACCTCTTGGTTTTTAAATGCTTGCAACGAATTAAACATGTATGAAAACTCTGTGCTGGCCACACGAGCACCTGCACAGCCAAGCCTACAAATACCAATTTACAATGTGTGAGCAAGCACAAATACCCCGGCTGCAAGGATAACTGGATAAATAAATATCTGCAGCACGAGCAATGTCTGGAAAGTTGTCATTTTTTTGAACGGTAGAGATAAATCTGCATTTGCTTATTTGTAATTTAGTGGTGCTCTCTGGCAACAAAGAGTATAACTTATATTAACAAGCCCTCAAAAAGACTTTGTTACACGAAGGACAATTTAAACCCATAGGTTTACAACCACTGTAATGCAAGCATACAAGCAACGCAAGCAACACACCCACCCAACTTGACTGTCTGAGAGCCTCAGGACAGAGCTTCTCACGCTGCCGTGCGGTGCGGCTCTCGTAGGGGTCTGGCTAGTGCAGAATGGGTGGCGGGGAGCTGAGATTCTATCGTTACTACAAGCTCTCTGGTGATGCTCGTATGACAGATCTCAGGACCAGACTTCGAGAAGCAAAGCCTTAAAAGTCAAGTAGGCTGGCTATAACCCCAGGACCCTCCCAAACAATAAGACTGATTCTCCCTGAAGGCCTGGCACCTATTAGGAGCTCAGTAAATACTTGCCAAGCGATGGAGCAAACGAAATTAACTTGGAGCATCCCCAGTGCAGGGCAAGCAAAGTGCTGGGCGGACGCCGATGGAGGTGGGGACAGGACGAGGGGACCAGGCAGCAGAGGGGTCTTGCCATCCAGCTGGGGAAGAGGCACAACCACAGTGCAGGTGGCAGTGAGGTCGGCTTGTGGTTTCTAACTGGGAGCCGTCAGAGGTACCCCCAGAAGACACAGTGAGTCTCAGGCTGAGGCCTCTGAGAGTCGCTCAGAGGGGTTTGGCTTTGTCCCTTTGGCCGTGGGGAGCCAGGAGCGGCTTTTAAGCAGGGAAGTAAGGTGATCAGATGAGGATTTTAAGAAGATCATCGTGATAGTGATGTGATGGAGGGCTGCTGGGAGGAGACCCCCAAGGGTTCTCGTTTAGAAACTAAGTTCAGGATGGTGGGAAGGTTATGCGTACTGCCGGCTGCTGGGCCTTCAAATTTCCATTCCCGCTACAGAAAATAAACCTCCTAAGATGGCAATGGCCTTATAACTCTGGTCTCGCTTAAGTGCCTAGTTACAGATGCCTGAGAATCTTTTACCCAAAGGAATCTGTGTCTCTTTGCAAGGAATAAACCTGAAGAAAACAATAATACAGAAAGAAGGCAATCTCTGGTTGTTATTAATTCACATGGGAGACTTCAGGAAACAGTGAAATCAGCTGTTGTAGAAGAGAATGCACCTGACCGTTAGTAAAACTGAACTGCACCTCCAAACAAATGAAATTTAGTCACAAACCTAGAATGATCTCTTTGCCTACGAAAAAGGGCTGCTGTTAAGAAAGTGAGCATGTCCTAATCCCTACATCCTGTCATTATTAATTCTGCTTATGTGCATGGATAGGAATTTATCACGTTTGTTAAATAAATAGGAACTGAAGTAGGGCCATGAACAATACAAGCCAGAGCCCTTCCCTGTAACAGGACAGAGACCTTGCACAGAAGCCCAGCATTTCAGAGGGAGAAGGAGCTGAACCACCATTTCCCTGCAGTGGAGGCCCTGTAACATGATCCCTGTGCTTTCCTTGTTGGAATAAAGGACCCCCTACCTGTTTTCCCATAGCAGTGCCTACTTCTCCCACAGCAATTATTTTATTTTGCTCAAAGCGTACTGTTGCGGAAAGAGCAAGCATGGATTTTAGAGTCAGCTAGATCTGGGTTCCAATCCCAGCTATTCCGGAGTCAAGCTGTGTGACCTTGGGCACGTTACTTTACCTCTCTGGACCTCACATTTCCTCCTCATAAAGCGTCATCTCATCTGAGATAGACATCAGTTCAACTTAAGAGTAATTACACATTCCAAGCCCTGAAAGTCCCGTAGATACCTTGAGAATCCTTTTCAGTCTTCAGTATGTTTCACTTTTTTTTTGTTCAATGAAGTAAGGTGGGCTGCCCTTCTGTCCCAGGGTCCCAGTGGTCCCTTTACATGATAAGAGCAGTAAAGGGTGGTTGTGGAGATTAAACGAGATACTTGTGTAAAATACATGGCACCTAGGATTAAATACATAATATTTTCTTTCTCCCTAATTTACTCATTGATGTCCCGACCTCTCTGACCTCATCTCAGCATCTGTCCACACTGAGTGTGAAGCTGACAGCAGAGTGAGCAGGTCAGGTGGCCACTGTGACCGAAAGTCCTGGGAAAGGTGGCTCCTGGGCCTTGCGGCCTTGTTCTGTATCCTGAGTGCACGTCAGAGGTGTTTGAGGGTGTCTATGATGTACGAGAACCACTCGTTGATGGTCCTCTTTCCACACGGCATTGTTCCCATATAAGCCTCTCACTGGTGACTTCCAGCTCCCCAAGGAATTCTTTCCAAATGGAATGAATGTTCTAGGTAAACGTGGGAACAAGCCCCGCCTGGGGAGATGGGCCAGGTGTCAGGTCTCCAAGAAATAACCAACAAAGTCGTTAGAACATTTCACTCAGTTTGAAAGAAAATATGCCCACTGTCTAGGGCAGTGAAAGGACAATACAGCCTTTGGTATTTCAGCCTTTATTTCCAAACTATTTTCTCCCCACATTTTAGTGATGGGCTGTAACCTGACAAACTCTTTTTAAGCACATTGATGTTTGTGTCTGTTTGTCTTTTGTTTTTCTGTTTTCTTAAGATTAGGCATAATCAGCGATGTTAATTTACACCACATGAATTTAGCCATTTGTAGCTCACCAAAGAAAATAGTTCCACCAAGAGATCCTTCAAACAAAAATTTTACAAAATTACGCATTATAATAATAGTCATCATTTATACAACTTCTGTGGCTAGTTTAATCTGTGTAGTAAAAGTTATGAAAAAGTGGAATTGTGATTATAGCTATTATTTCTACAAGGGCACAACCTGAATAAAACCTGTTTTTTCCCCAACAGTTTTATTCAGACAGCACAAGAATGGAATTTGCAACAATTCAAAAAACTTACATGTACTTCTGACTGAATCAAGTTTTTATTGGGTAATTTAAAAAATACATGTTTTTGCACTAAGGAGTTCTAGACCCTTAGCTTGTTAGTAAAGTTAAGTGAATGAGTGAATGAATGAATGAACGAGTCAGTGGCTGTAAAGAACCACGGCCCTAAATGAAGTCAGCGGGGTGTCCAAGTGCCCGCGGCAGGGAGGACAGAGGATTGGAATCGTGGGCCCAGCTGCCCTGGTTCATACCGTTTCCTCTCCCAGGAACAAGAGCCCACCATCTCCCCTCACCCCGGTCCCTGGGCCCTTATCGCCCTTCCCCTGGGTTCCAGGAGCTGCTGGGAGGCCCCTGCCCTGAGTTCCTGTCCCCGAAATCCTCTCCAGGCCACACTGGGCACCTGCCTGACTCCTTCTCCAGCATGAGCTCTGAGATGCGTGGAGGCTGGGCCCATGCCCACCTCGTTTACTGCTTAGCGCAAGAGGTGTGCTCAGAAGCGATCGCTGGGCTTCCCTGGCGGCGCAGTGGTTGAGAGCCCGCCTGCCGATGCAGGGGACGCGGGTTCGTGCCCAGGTCCGGGAAGATCCCACATGCGGCGGAGCGGCTGGGCCCGTGAGCCGTGGCCGCTGAGCCTGCGCGTCCGGAGCCTGTGCTCCGCAACGGGAGAGGCCACAACGGTGAGAGGCCCGCGTACCGGAAAAAAGCAAAACAAAACAAACGAACAAACAAACAAACAAAAACGATCTCTGGTGTCCCTCAGACACCTTAGAAAAGATCTTCCTTATTCACATTTAAGAGACAGTTACACGGCACTTATGATGTCCCTGTTACTCATTGCTCTAAGTTTAAAAAAATTTTCCAAATATCAATCTCTCAAAATTATCAAGCCCGTTACAGGGGAGGAAACTGAGGCAGAGTGGGGTTGGGTAAGTTGCCCGACGGTACAGGGTTGATTTGCAGGATTTGGAGCCAGCAGTGTGGGCTCAGACTCGGTGATGGCCGCTTGGAGGGAAAGGGGCCTGGGGTTTCTTGTGATGCAGGAGCCAGTTTCCGGCGACAGCATCACCCCCGCGAGGTAAGGGTCTGCCAAGCACGGCCACGCCTGCCAGCTGGGCTCTCCTTAGGGGGAAGTGAAATTGCCTCCTACACTTCTGTCCACTGGCCCCCTTCTGCTCTCTGGAATTGCCTTGAAACAGTCCATTTTCTCTTCCTCATAAAAAATCATGGTCTTAGCCATACAGATGTCACACCTCTACCTGCCTTTACAAACGGTCCACAATTCAGTTGTTTTCCCCAAGTGGAGATAAGGCTCATTTTCATCATTCTGATTTAGTGAGACTTTGTTATTGGTAGAACAGGGTGCATCCAGAAATGTGGTTTTCCAAAAGTATATTTAAGGCTAATTTTCAAAATGGTTGGAAAATCGCTACATTCAGAATGCCAGCTGGAGGAAATGGTTGCCTCCGGGAGGGCTACGGGTTTGATGCATGGGTCTGACAGTCACCATCTGTGCTTTCTGCAGGGGCGGCCACACCACGCAGGGATGTGCAAGGTAAAGATGCAATCGAGGACTTTAAAGTAAAACAGCAATGGGCTCACTGAACTGATTAAATCCCACTTCCCACCACGATGTGTGTTCCACCTGCATCCAGCCTCCCCATCATGGAGCACTGCACGTGGAACCTAAAACTTGTTCTTTACAAAATTCAACACATTACAGATAGGCTGTTTCTGAAAAGTTATTTACACCACGGCCTTTCCTATTTATGAAAATAAAAGGAAAATAGAAACTCAGAGCTCAGCCGTTTCTACACAAAGTAGAAATGCAATCATTTGAAGAAGAGATAGCAAGTTAACAGGAAGAGAGGCAGAACACAAACAACAAGTAGAAGGAAAAATAAAACGTAACAGGAATGAAGATGAAACTGGAGGGAGCAGACAGTGAGAACAGACCCAGTATATAATACAGAGCAAAAGACATGAAAGATAAAAATGAAAAATTCTAGCAAAGTAAAATTGAAATAAAAATAATTTTTCAGGAAAGACTAGAGAAGGTGATCCACCAAATACATAACTAGTGTCTCTGAGAAAAAACAAAACAGTAAAACAAAATAAATACTTGTAGATACCCTTTCCTGAACATTTTGAATCTATATGCTTAAACATACTTGAATCTATACACTGAAAGGGCTACCATGGGCCACATCAGGTGAATGAGAATACAATACCAGGGTGTATCTTAGTAAAGTTATTGCAGTTTAAAGATAAACACTGATTTGGGCAGCTAGGAAAGCCTCCGCTCTCTCCTCAGATTTCCAAAAACAGAACCCAGGAATGGCAGGGAAGATGGTGAGTAGGAAGTGCCAGGAAGCCATTTCCTCTCTAGACAGCAAATGCACTGGCAGAATGTCTGATGTAACTATTTTGGAATTCTGGAGTCTATCTGAAGGCTTGCAGCTTCCAGGGGAGGCTTGGATGGTAAATCACAGTTAATTTTGGTTAACTCTGGCTCTTAGTGCAGCGGTGGCTACCGATTCCCCACCCTCAGTTCCGTGGCAGGCAGCTGGGCCCATGTTCCCGGACCAGCTTGCATGTGACCTGCAGGAGCCAGGTGGGCAGTGACCCTCCAAATACCAGGGCTCTGTGTTCTGGCCGCTTCTGACTGTGGAGTTGTGGGCACAGAGGCAGATGCTGTTGCTGCAACCCTCACTGGCTGAAGTGGCTTTCATGGTATTTAAAGAAGGAGTGCCTTTAAGTTTTTTTCCCTTCATTCTCCTCTCCCCCTTTTATCCCTTTTGGGAGCCAGGTACTTAAGGATTAGAGCATTCAAAAGCAACTGCATAAAGGGAGAGTTTAGAAAGTCATTACACATACCCAGGGAAAGATGTGGCTCAGAAAAACCCTAGAAAACCTTACGTTTATATCTCAGGTTGGTCCCCAGTACAGAAATACTCTACAATTATTAAAAACAAAAACAAAACAGCAAACCCTGGGTGAGGGGAAAAAATGTGATTAATAGAGACACCATAGTATGAGATTCAAACGTCCAGTTTCCTACAAAAAACAACAAGATATACAAAGAAGTAGGAAAGTATGACCCATTCAAAGGGAAAATATAAACAGAAACTGTCCCTAAGAAACTGTCTAGTAAGTCTGCCATCCTGCTCAGATGGCAGACTTACTAGATAAAGACTCTGAAATAACCATCTTAAAGATGCTCAAAGAGGGGCTTCCCTGGTGGCGCAGTGGTTGAGAGTCCACCTGCCGATGCAGGGGACACGGGTTTGTGCCCCGGTGCGGGAAGATCCCACATGCCGCAGAGCGGCTGGTACCGTGAGCCATGGCTGCTGAGCCTGCACGTCCGGAGCCTGTGCTCCGCAATGGGAGAGGCCACAATGGTGAGAGGCCTGCCTACCGCAAGAAAAAAAAAAAAAAAAGATGCTCAAAGAGATTATTAGATGCTTAAACAGTTAAAGGAAGATGTGAACAAAGTCAAGAAAACAATGTATTAGCAAAATGAAAACATGAATAAAGAAACAGAAATCATAAAAAACTAAAAAGAAATTCTGGAGTTGAAAAGTATAATAATTGACATGAAAAATTCACTAAAGGAATTCAAAAACAGATTTAAGCAGGTAAAAGGAAGAGTAAACTTGAAGATAGGAAAATTGAAATTATCAAGTTCTGAGGAATAGAAAGAAAAAAGATTGAAGAAAAGTGAACAAAGTGTAAGGGACCTATGGGACAGCATCAAATGGACCAACATATGAATTGTGGGGGTCCCAGAAGGAAAAAAAAGAAAGAGGGAGAGGGCGGAGAGAGAGAGAGAGAGAGAGAGAGAGAGAGAGAGAGAGAGAGAGAGAGAAATACTTGGATAAATAATGGCTGAAAGCTTCCCAAATTTTAGGAGAGATATGGATCTACAAATTCAAGAAGCTCAATAAACTCCTAGTAGGATAAAGTCTAAAAGAGCCACATTGAGACACATTGTAATCAAACTGTTGAAAGACAAAGACATAGCGAGAATCTTAAAAGCAGCAAGAGGAAAGGAACTCATCATGTACAAGGGATTCTCTAGAAGATTATCAGAGGACTTCTCAGCAAAAGCCTTGCAAGCCAGAAGGTAGTGGGATAATACATTTAAAGAGCTGAAAGAAAAAACTGCCAACCAAGAACTTTACATCTGGCTTTCTTTCAAAACTGTCTTTCCAAACTGAGGCAGGAACTAAGACGTTTGCAGACAAGCAAAAGCTGAGGGGATTCACTGCCACTATACCTGCCTTGCAAGGAGCGTCAAAGGGAGTCCTTGAACTTGAAATGAAAGGATGTTAGACAGTAACTCAAAGGCATATGAAAATATAAAGTTCTCTGGAAAAGATAAATACACAGACAAATATTAAAATAAGTATTATTGTAATTTTGGTTTGTAACTCTATTTCTTATGTCCTACATGAGTTTAAAGACTAGTGCATCAAAAACGATTATTAGTCCAAGTTTTTGAACGCAGAGCAGAAAGATGTAATTTGTGATGTCAGTAACTGAAAGATGGTGAGGATGGAGCTGCACAGGAGCAGAGTTTTTACATGCTGATGAAGTTATGTTGTTGTAAATTCAAATTAGAGTGTTATAATTTAGGATGTTAAATGTAATCCCCATGGTAACCACAAAGAAAACAGCTGCGGAGTATACACAAAAGCAAATGAAAAGTGAATTAAAACATTTCACAACAAAAAATCAGCTAAACACAAAAGAATACAATAATGCAGTGAATGAGGGACAAAAGTCCTATAAAGTATATAGAAAACAAATAGCAAATGGCAAAAGTAAATCCCTTATTATCAGTAATTACTTGAAGTGTAAAACGATGAACCTTTCCAATCAAAAAAATAGAGGTTGGCAGAATAAGTAGAAACCCACGATCCATCTATATGCTGTCTAAAAGAGATTCATTTTAGATCCAAAGGCATAAATAGTTTGAATGGGAAAAGATATCCCATGCAAATAGTAACCAAAGAGAGTGGGGTTGCTATACTGCTATCTGAAAAAAAGAGACTTTAAATCAAAAAGGGTTACAAGAGAAAAAGGACATATATATTAAATTATATATAAACACTTACATACCTAATAACAGACTCTCAAAATATATGAAGCAAAAATTAACAGAATTAAAGAGATAAATAGTTTTAAAATAATCACTGGAGACTTCAATACCCAACTTTCAATGATAGATAGAACAACCAGACAAGAAGATAAGTAAGGAAATAGAGGACTTGAACAATAAACCAACTAGATCTAACAGACATATACAGAACACTAGCCCAACAACAGAATACACATTCTTCTCAAGTTCACATGGGACATTCTCTATGACAGACCTTATGTTAGGCCGCAAATCAAGTCTCAGTAGATTTTAAAAGACAGGTATCATACAAAGAATCTTTGTTGACTACAATAGGATAAAATTTGAAATAAGTAACAGCAGGAAAACTGGAAAATTCACACATCTGTGGAAATTAGACAACACACTCTTAATCAATGAGTCAAAGAAGAAATCACAAAGAAAATTAGAAAATACAAGTGTCTCTTAAAGATACAAATTTAAATGAAAACACAACATACTAAAACTTATGGGATTCAGTGAAAACAGTGCTAAGAGGAAAATTTATGGCTGTAAATGCTTGCATTAAAAAAAAGAAGAAAACTCAAATCAACAATCTGCCTTTACAACTTAAGGAGCTGGAAAAAGAAGAACAAACTAAACTCAAAGCTGGCAGAAGGAAGGAAATAATAAAGATTAGAGTGGAGATTAATAAAATAGAGAAGAGAAAAACAATAAAGTCAATGAAAGCAAGCGTTGGATTTTTGGAAAAATTAACAAAACAGAAAAGATTAACTGAGAAAGAGAAGACTCAACTTACTGAAATCGGAAATGAAAATGGGTACATTACTACCGACTCTGCAGAAATAAAAAGGATTCTGAGACCACTATGAATAGCTGTAGGCCCACAAACTGATAACATGGATGAAGTGAAGAAATTCTTAGAAACACAAAACCTACCAAGACTGAGTCATGAAGAAATGGAGAAGCTGAATAGATCTATAACTAGTAAGGATACTGAATCAGTAATCAAAAACTCCTCGACCAAAAAAGCCCTGGATCAGATGGCTTCATTAGTGAATTCTACTGAACACTGAAAGAACTTACGTATACTCTTCTCCAACTTTTCGAAAAATTGAAGAGGACAGAACATTTCCTAACCCACCAGAAAGCATCTAAATTGGAAAAGAAGAAATGAAATTCTCTCTGTTCAATGATGACATGAGCTTAAGTGTCCATTGATGGATGAATGAATAAACAAAATGTGGTAGATCCATACAGTGGAGATTTATTAAGCTTTAGGAAAGAATGAAATTCTGATACATACTGCAACATGGAGAAATCTTGAAGACATTATGCTAAGTGAAATAAGCCAGACACAAAAGGATAAATACTGTATGACTCTTATTTATATGAAATACCTAGAACAGTCAAATACACAGAGACAAAAGTAGAACAGTGGTGACCTGGGGCTCAGGGGGAGGGGGATGGCAGTGACTGTTAGAGGAGGACAGAGCTCCAGTTTGGAGATGGAAGGTGGTGAGGATCCCATGACAATGTGAATTTATTTAATGTCACTGAACTGGGTACTTAAAAATGGGTAAAATGGTGAATTTTCCGTTATGCATATTTTATCTCACAAAGAAAAACTAGAAGACAGTGGAGTTACATCGATCACATATTCAAGGAAAGAAAGCGTACGAAAGGATTTAATGTCTGACTAAACTGTGTCTCAGATACACAGAGTCGGTGTTTGTCCCCTCCATCTCATCATGTTTCCCAAGACTCTTTTACATCCCAGTCATGATTATTCAACAAGGGTTTCTTTCTTTCTTCCTCTCTCTTTTTTTTTTTTGAAGATGGTAAACTGAAAATAATACATTTCTGATTAAGAAGCCTCTACTTTCTCTTTCTTTATAAGACAGGCATTAAAATTTAAAAGCCAGAACATGGAATAAGTGCTAATGAAAATGCCAGCAAGTGAGAGTTTAGGTTTTAAAATGTCGAGAACAAGAAATACAGGATGAGTGTGAGGGGTCCAGCAGCTCTGTTTTATGCCTTTGAAACGTCCTCCAAATGTCACATAAAAAACCATTTGTGATTCATTTTCATGAATGATGACTTAAATTATTAAAAAAAAAAAAAAAAAACGAAATCTGGAAAAGTCTTATAGAAAAGCAGCGTCTATGGAGCCAGGGTGAGTGGTTTCTCCAGTCACAGTCACCTGTGTAGAAGACTTAACCCTGCACCGTTTCTCTTGTAAGACAGATCTGGTTTCAATCTGCGTTTCTTCAATTTTTATCAGTGTTGGCCTATATTTCCAAAGCTGAGCTAAAATGGAAATAGTCTTTTCTTCCTTTAACCCATCTGTCTCCTTTTATTTACATAATATAATATTTTTTTCCCTGAATAATTGTTTTTTTTTTTTTTTCCTTTAAAAAGGTAAAATGGAAGTAGAATAAACAGAAACTTTTTCATCACAAAGGGAAACTTAGGATCTTCTCTTGGGGTTTACACCCCTCAGGACTAGTCCAACTTCAACGAAAATTAGCAGGAGGTGAGGCTCTAAAGCAACAAGGCCCTTTCTCTAAGGTGCCATCATCTCAGGCTCTCACTTCTCAAGCGACTAGTGACTCCTCCCAAAAGATAGAATGAAGGAGAATTTCTGAAAATCTGCTCATGTTGCCCTCCTTATTCTGAAGTGAGGAAATCGAGCTGGATAATTACTTTGCTAAGTACCAGCGAGGGACGGGTTTACAATTATGCGGGTTCTGTAGTTGTTAACTGCTGCCAACGGAATAATTTATCAAGTTACGGCGTCTCATTGAGGGAATTGAAAAGCACATTACCAGTAAGAAATGACTTCTAAAGAAGACTTAATTACTACTATATGTGTTTTTAATGTTGGCTGAAGATACACAGGGAGACAGGCTAAAGTGGCATGTGACAAGTCCTCAGTCTGTCAGCCCTGAATGCATATTGAGAAAGACATAACAAATTTAAGAGGGGCTTCCCTGGTGGCGCAGTGCTTGAGGGTCCGCCTGCCGATGCAGGGGACACGGGTTCGTGCCCCGGTCCGGGAAGATCCCGCATGCCGCGGAGCGGCTGGGCCCGTGAGCCGTGGCCGCTGAGCCTGCGCGTCCGGAGCCTGTGCTCCATGACGGGAGAGGCCAAAACAGCAAGAGGCCCGCGTACCGCAAAAAAAAAAAAAAAAATTTAAGCAAGATCAAGACGTAAAAGCAGATTCCCTTGTCATCCCCAAAGAACTGTAGTATTTGCCAGTGAGGTGAAGGTATTCAGGGGAGGTATTACTATCTTCACTTTTCCAGAGAAGGAAACTAAGGCTCAGAGACGATAGGCAATTTACCCAAGATGAAAAGGCTAATCCGTGGCAAAGCCAAGTCCAAAGCCGGACCACCTTACGCTGGGCTCCTTTCACATTTGAAATACCGGCTCAAGCCTTCAGACAAAGCCAGCAGTTCCCTCGGTTGTGCTAATCTGGATGGTGTGTGTGTTTCTATGACTGCGCCGCCTATTATGCAGTAATTATTTATAAACTTTTCTTCACGAGATTACAAGCTCCTCGAAGGCAGGATGCACGTCTTCTTGTCCGTCTCTGCAAACCCAGGGAGCAGCATCCACTCACTCAAAAGTTTCCTAAACGACCACTGTGCACTAAATGCTCACTTAGGGCTGCAGATGCAGGAATGACCAAGATGCGTGTGGTCCCGGTCCCCACGGAGCTCACATTCCAGGGGAGGAATGGACCGTTAAACGAGCAACGGAGCATACTAAATGCTACAAGAGGAAAGGTACAGGGGTTACAGAGTCTATGAGCTTAAAG
Organism: Platanista minor; assembly: GCA_004363435.1. Taxonomy (NCBI): domain Eukaryota; kingdom Metazoa; phylum Chordata; class Mammalia; order Artiodactyla; family Platanistidae; genus Platanista; species Platanista minor. The sequence goes on from RJWK010003029.1 coordinate 58,409, forward strand.
CGTGGGACTGTTCCTATCCTACTGGGAGCAAAGAGGGCGGGACAGGACCTGGTTCCCTTTAGCGGGGACAGTGGCTGAAGAGGGAAGATGTCTCTGTTGAGGTGAGAGCTTGACTCTGATTTAGCCAGGGACTGCGTGGAGGTGGAGGGGGAGACGACGCTGGGAAGAGGAAACAGTACGAGCAAAGGCAGGAGGTGAGAGCACAAATGAGGAGGAGACGGTGCAGAAAGCTGGGGCTGCAGGTGTGGGCAGGACCAGACCAGGAAGGTCCTGGAAAGCGTTTTCTTCTAAGGTTACTGGAGAGGCCGCTGAAGGGATTCACGCACTGAGTGATACGATTAGGTTTGAAAGTTCCTTTAACACAAAGGGGGCAATGAACTACATAGCGGAGGAAGCAGAGGCAGGAGACCAGATAAGAAGACAGGCTCCGAGTCCAGGGGAGAGACCCTGGGGGCCGGACGAGGGCCTGGCAGCAGAGATGCAGAGGAGGCTCTGGATGCAGAATCAACAGGTTTGGTTGCTAACTGGATGGGGGTGGTCAGTGAAAGAGGAGGGAAGGGCCGTCCTGGGACTCCGGCTCGGGCAACTGGAGAGACGGTAGGTCACTTTCTGATTTAGATTGGAAGATAGGAGAATGAGCATCGTTGAGGACTAGTGTCATGCCTGGAGTGGACTCGTTCACTAAGAGATGGAGATCCACGGTGGGATGTGAATTGGACACAGAACGTTGGAAGTTACCAGCTATCAGACTGAGGGGGATTTCTCAGAGATGGGTGGAGAAGAGAGCTCCGTGGAGAAGTATCTACAGTCAGACGGAGAGAAAGGAGGCATCAGAAGCCCCCGAGAAGGAAGGCGAGGCCAGAGAAGAAAACTGAGGAGAGGGCCACGTCCAGGAAGCCAGAGTAGAATTTCTCAAGAAGATGGGAGTGGTCTCATAGGGCCAAACACTTCTCCATGGCCAAGTAGGTCAAGGAGAAATTAAGGAACAAGCAGATTAAGTGACCTGGTTTGGGGCCACCCAGCTACAGTGAGCCAGAAGCCAAACCCGGAGTCTGTGTATTTCCCAGTCTTTTACTGGTTTTCACTTTTCCGAGTCAACAAGTGCCTTCTGCCGGGACAGCACAGCTGTCACTGCCAGGCCGATGGCACAGCAGTGGCTTCTGCAGCCTCACTTGGAGCCGGGTGACCGTGCCCTTAGGCCTCTCATTGCTCCCTGGCAAACCCGGGCGTGTGGGACACTGTCAGGACTCAACGAGATCATGGGGTGCCTGGAGGTGGGCGGGGCTCTAGGTGGGTAAGGCCTCCCTGGGCGCTGGTCCTGTGGTTCCCAGCGAGGGTGTGCTGTACTGAGAGTCTGAAGAAGGCACTTCTGTGGCCACGCAGACTGACTGACGTGGGCAAGCAGACACCTGAGCAGCTGCCCTTATTACCTTTGGGGATGACAATAACAACTAGAAAAGAGGAGAAAGGAGGATGAAGCTCTTTGCATATGACTGCACTGATTCCAGATATGCAGAGAGATGAAGGGAAGCTCCGCTTCTTATAGCCCCTAAATGTCAAACGGAAAGGAAAGTAAAGACCTATGGAAAGTGAGCCAGGGCTTCCCCCGTGGCGCAGTGGTTGAGAGTCCGCCTGCCGATGCAGGGGACACGGATTTGTGCCCCGGTCCGGGAAGATCCCACATGCCGCGGAGCAACTAAGCCCGTGTGCCACAACTACTGAGCCTGCACTCTAGAGCCTGCGAGCCACAACTACTGAGCCCACGCGTCACAACCGCTGAAGCCCGCGCGCCTAGAGCCCGTGCTCCGCAACAAGAGAAGCCACCGCAATGAGGAGTAGCCCCTGCTCGCCGCAACAAGAGAAAGCCCGCGCACAGCAACGAGCACCCAACACGGCCACAAATAAATAAATAAGTAAATAATTTTAAAAAACCCAAAAACTTACCAGTGTGCCTTATTCATATCATATTCCCCACGTTGAAAAAAGTCACACTGAGCTTAAAAATCAATGTACCTCCACTTTATGCAACTGAAAAGCTGGCCATGAATCAACATTGCCTTCAGAGTGGGGATTTTTATTGTTACCTACCACGGATTTACAGAAACAAACTCTCAATTTCTCATTTACATAAACTGGATAATTGTTACTACTCTGCTGTAAGGTCTCCCTATTTTTTATTGGACAGTACCCTTTTGCAACGTTCACAGGTACCCTGATTTGTTTATTTTGAAGTTTGGACGGCCATCTATGGAATTCCTTCAGATGGGGCCTTATCCACGCATTCTTTGTAGAGAATTAGTAATCACAACCCAGTTAGCGCGTCCTGATTTCCCCTCTCCTACTCTCCTCTCACAAGCACTGAATGAGGGGCAGGCAATTTCCAAGCACTTTTATATTACAAACAGAGCATTTACATCTACATCTACATAAATAGCTTTTCAGGGCACAAAATACAAAATGGATCTGTCTTTGTTATTTCCTAATACATTCCAGAATATTGCCTTGCTAAATCATAGTCCCTAAAACCCACAGAGAAAAAAATAACACAAACCACCTACCTTTTCCGCTTAAGGTACACAGGCTGAAAGATGCTGTTACATAAGCGTGCCTCTGCTAATTAATCCGAGCTGGCCGTACTCATCTTTCTAAAGTAAGGAATACAACCAAATAGTGTCATTTACTTTCTTTTTTGTGCCCTGCTCTAGTTAAAATTAAAAACGCCAGGATAAACTCCGCTGAAGAACGTTGCTTACAATTCTTTTTTTCTAATTACTCAAATCAATGGGTATTAAAAAAAAAAGCATCCTCGCGCTTCCCTGGTGGTGCAGTGGTTGGGAGTCCGCCTGCCAATGCAGGGGACATGGGTTCGAGCCCTGGTCTGGGAAGATCCCACATGCCGTGGAGCAACTAAGCCTGTGAGCCACAAGAGCTGAGCCTGCGCTCTAGAGCCCACGAGCCACAACTACTGAAGCCTGAGTGCCACCACTACTGAAGCCTGAGTGCCACAACTACTGAAGCCTGCGTGCCTAGAGCCTGTGCTCCGCCACAAGAGAAGCCACTGCAACGAAGAGTAGCCCCCGCTCGCTGCAACTAGAGAAAGCCCGCGTGCAGCAATGAAGACCCCACGCAGACAAATAAATAAATTAAAAAGAATTAAAAAAAATAAAGTGTTGGTGCATATTCTGCCTCTCCTCTGTCTCAGGTCTGGTAGGATAAGGAGTGTTAGTTAAGTAACATGACTTAAATGATGTCAGCTGCAGATAAACAAGAGCTCAGTGAGTTTGCAGACTCAGCACGGTGTTACTGACTTCTTACACATGGTTCTTCCTTCTCTCGACCCTTTTCTAGTCTTATACAGGGATGTAAAGATAGGCCATCATGAGAAAAGTACAGCTAGAATAAGAGACAAAGAGTTGTGTACTTGATTAGAGGAAAGGAAATGGCTTGTTCTATATAATTTAAAAGGAAATCTTGGTGACTGCTCCCTTTGACCTTTTTTTTTTTTTTTTTTTTGCGGTACGTGGGCCTCTCACTGTTGTGGCCTCTCCCGTTGCGGAGCACAGGCTCCGGACGCGCAGGCTCGGTGGCCATGGCTCACGGGCCTAGCTGCTCCGCGGCATGTGGGATCTTCCCAGACCGGGGCACGAACCCGTGTCCCCTGCATCGGCAGGCGGACTCTCAACCACTGCCCCACCAGGGAAGCCCTCCCTTTGACTTTTATTTCAAATAGGGTTTACTTTCTTTAATTAAAATATTTTATACACCTTCACAATGCTTTTCAATGCCAATGTCTTCTCCCTAGGAGGTCTACTTTGATTATATTATTTAACATTTCCAATTTGCAATGACTTTAGCAAGAGGTGAGAGTCCATCCTTATCCACTTTCTGAGAAGGTGGTAGACAGTACATTGCAGAGGCCGCCTGATGGACGGACGCTGAGCTACAGGCAGCGGCTGAGGGAAAACCTATGGCTGTGGGTTCTTGGCCCAGCTGCTCCTTCAGTCCGCTGCAGTTGCATGGGAGAAGTCCTGAAGACCAACCCATTTCCTTACCTAAAATGCCATATTGGGATCATAACAACCACAGTAACAATATCAACACAAAGGGCTGTTAAGTGAGGTCTCGAAATAATGACTGTAGAATGTAATGACAAATATAAGTATAGGGATGAATACTTTTAATTAAGACCAGTTATTAATTGATATTAAATATTCATTAATTGAGTATTTAATAACAGTCACATCCCCAAATTGAAAATATCAAAGCAGAGAGGTTAAACGATTTGCCAGGGTTGCACAACAAGGTGATTTCTGAGCTAAGATGAAATCTGCAACTTCTTGCATTAATTTTCCTCACCCTCTGTTCAATTCAACTGCAATACAACTAAGCTTATCAATACTCTCTCAGGAGGGGATCTTAACTGCCCTGCATGCGCCCCAGTACACAGCTGAGGTTCCCACTGGTGAGACCAGGGCACATGCATACGGAAGCTGCCTGAAGAAGTCACGGAAGGAAGGACACTGGCTCCTCCCAATACTATTAATTACCAGATAATGACAGTGCTCAATATTACAGGAATCCTCCATGGTATTTTAAACTGGGCAATTTAAAGCTTCTGCATGTTAAACAGAACTTATAAGGAAACCAATAAAGTAAAAGTTTAAATCGCAAAAGCCGTGACCAGCTCTTTTCCCACTGTTCTTTAGTACTAAACAAATAGGAGAAATGAATTGCTCTAATATCTTTTAGTAAGTAAGAGACTAACCAAACAAAATTAAGATAAAAGCAAAGGTAGGACTAAGAGAAAGCAGTAACAGGGTCCTTGTCGGTCTCAGGGGAGATGGGGTTCCGTGGTCTCAGAAAGACCCGCTTCCTCCTCACCAGAGAGAAGCCTTACGCCTACCGTCCAAAAGCTGCTAAGCTAGTCAGTTCAGGGAAAATCAGAAAAAAACAGCTTTTAATTGGTAAAATGATAACTATTTGTAGATGATCCACTTATTCACTGGGAAAGCAATTACATGAAAAAATTACACATAAGAAGAGAATTTGACGTGGTAGCAAAGTCAAAATTACTGTACGGAAATTGACAGCTTTTACATACAAACAACACTAGCTGCAGGGTATCAAGAAAGAAATGAATTCCATTTATTGTAGCTAAAAAAAGGATGAAATATTTAGGAATAAAATTCATAAGAAGGGTGCAATTTCTACACAAAGGAAACTGAAAATGCTATCAAGGGACAGGAAAGATTTGAGTGTGGGAAAGGCTTATTATGCGTAACTTCATAAAGGGAAAAATTCAAACTTAAACCATAAATTTAATACAATCTCAGTAAGATTACCAACAGGATTTTGGTGTCATAACAGAAAAACTGATGCTGAAGTACATTTGGAAAAACAAACAAGCAAGAGTAGCTGGAGAAATTCTGAAAAGGAAGAATGTTAAGAGAAGCCTAGCTGCTATTTAGATTTTAAAACCTACTATAAAGCTGCAGCAGTTAAAATGATGTGGTACGAACACAGGCACAGACAAGCAGATCAATGCAAGTAAATAAAATGCATAAGGGAATTTAGTATATGATGAAGGTGAGATTTCCAGTCAGTGGGGAAAAGATGGACCACTCAATCAGCAGAGTGTGGATGCCTGGATAAACAGCCAGGACAAGGGTAAGTTACTTCTCCACCTCTAACCTTGCACAGGTACAGAGGCCAAAGGGAGCAATACTTTCAAACTGAAAACCATGAAGCAATAAAATAAAGAAATGGAAGATTTCTTTTTTAAGGAAAGAAAAGCCCAAGTGTGACATAAAACTAGAAGCCACAAAGGAAAACACTGATATATTTGAATCCAAAAACTATATTAAAAAAACCATAAAAAGTACTATTAGAAATTCCAAAGACAAACGGAAACTGAGAAAAAGTAGTTACAATTTTCAATACATAAAAGGAGCTAATTTCCCGGTATATACACACACAGAGCCGAAACTAAATCCTGTGGGAACAGGATTTAATCCAGTGTTCGTAGAGAAATGAGTACAAATGGCTCCTGAAATGTGAAAAGATGCTCACTCTCAGGCTTAAGCCTATTTTTTTATTTTTATTTTTTACCTATTTTATTGGTTCAGATGAAAAAGTTTCCCAATACAATAGGTGGAAAGAGAAGCCCTCTCACACATTGCTGGTGGAGGTATCTTGTACAAGTTTTACGGAGAAAAATCTGCATTATCTAAAATGCACGTCCCCACCAACCAGCAATTCCACTGCCAGAACCCACCCTGTAGACTCTCACAGTGTGAAATGAATGTGGAACACTTTTTTAAGCATTCTTCACATGGCAAACGTGGAAAACCACCTGGATGGCCATCGACAAAGTTAGAGTCCATCCACGTGGTGAGCGAGGGCCAGGGTGCTCCCCATGCACTGATGCTAACCGTCTGCCAAACGTTATTGCTAAACAAACAAAGGGAAGTGGCTAACCATGTGCATGGCTAGCCATCAATTATGTCCACACACACACACACACACACACACACACACACACACACTCTCTCTCTCTCTCTCTCTCTCTCTCTCTCTCTCTCTCTCTCTCTCTCTCCCTCTCTCTCTCTCTCTAAAAAAGGAGAGAACAGCCCTGGCCCAGGGCAGGCGTGAGCTGGGGCGGCAGAACAGGGCAAAGGAGGGGACACGTTTTCCCTGTGAACTCTTTATACCTTTTGAATTTTGTACCAAGTACGTGTACTACCTGTTAAAAAATAAATAACATACATTTTTGCCTCCTAAAAATTCTGGATTATAGACCCATGGCTAGTAAAAAGCTAAGCCTGGAAGAATTAGATTGTTAAGGGAAATAATGCAAGAACACATACATGTGTACATTTTCTGACCATTTACCAAGCATTAAGTTTCATTGTTTTACTAAATGAGTACAGTACTGGGCTTGTTTTCACAAGCAAGAGGCTTTCATGGGAAAAAAGGTAACACAAAAATTTACTTTCTGTGTGGCCTCCCTCGTCAGACCGGCGTGGGGTTCTTGTAACGTCAGTCGGCAGTATTGCAAGTTCATTACAGAGAAGGGAGAGAAAAGGGAGAAAAGAAAAATTAACTTTTCGATTCCAAAGTATCAAGGGTGATGAAACTTAGTCAACAGTCTTATCTGAGCAGCCCCAAAGCATGTGCTTTTACCCTCGACTTCAACTTTTCCAAATTAAAAAACTATTTCAAATTTTCTTTTATGTATTGCTATCTCAATTTCTCTCTGTTTCATGAATTTTCTAAGAATTTTCTGACTTGAAGTTCCATTGCATTTAAAACTTCTCATAATAATGAGGTAAAACATTTTCAAACAAGCATATGGACAAGGAACATACTATAACTGCACTGTATAAACCATAAACAGCCAGGCAGCTAAATTAAACCCCATGGTGTTTCTTCCTTTATAAATACAGTAACTGCTTTGTTGTGAAATACTCGAAGTGCGAACAAACTCATTATTTCTACCATCTTGTCTTTATTGTTACCTAGCTGGTTCCACGTGTTTCAATTTTTTTTCCCCTCATTTATTTATTTATTTATTTTTTACATCTTTATTGGAGTATAATTGCTTTACAATGGTGTTAGTTTCTGCTTTATAACAAAGTGAATCAATTATACATATACATACGCTCCCGTATCTCCTCCCTCTTGCGTCTCCCTCCCTCCCACCCTCCCTATCCCACCCATCCAGGTGATCACAAAGCACCTAGCTGATCTCCCTGTGCTATGCGGCTGCTTCCCACTAGCTATCTATTTTACGTTTGGTAGTGTACATATGTCCATGCCACTCTCTCACTTTATCACAGCTTACCCCTCCCCCTCCCCATATCCTCAAGTCCATTCTCTAGTAGGTCTGTGTCTTTATTCCCGTCTTGCCCCTAGTTTCTTCACGACATTTCTTTTTTTC
>RJWK010003030.1:0-66344 GCA_004363435.1 Platanista minor
AAAAAAAAAAAAAAAAAAAAAAAAAAGTAGGACATTGAATAGTCACAATCTTTAGGCATCCACGAAGCTACCAAGAAGAGAATAAAAGGCACAAATGAAATTTTAGCCTTCTATCTTGACTTGTGGATGATGTTAGTCTTGATCAGGTCCTTATTTCAGGGATCTTCTGTATGTTGACTTATTCACTTCTGAAAAAGATAGTTGTAGTCAAAGAATAAAAGTGCCCAGTGATCTCTGTTAAGTTTTGCCCACCCAGTACCCAGATCATTGTAGGCAGGAATTTGTATGCAACCACAGGCTTCTGACTCAATGGTGAGGGGAGTTTGGTATCAGACACTTCCTTGAATAGACTGTAATAGTGATCATCCCTGATTTAAGACTTGGTGTTCCTCCTGTATTCTCTGAAACTGAAGCTCACTCTCAGCACTCCTTTCTGCATTTTTCCTATCCTGTTAATATTTATCACTATTTATCACATGTCCTGGTTCTAATGTGCAGGGACTGTTACTCAGGTTAACTTTGGCTGAACTTTTGAGTATTTCCTCCTTTTCTCCAGTCTTCTCTTTCTTCAGTTAGATTGTGGTATAGTTTGATCAGGCAGTCAGACATTCAAAGGGGTCATCATACCTAATTCCAATTTCAGTAAAAAAATATGTATGTATATATATGTATTTATATATTTTTTTCTGGCTCTTCTCAGAGCACAAGAATTCTGCCTTGCTTGTTCTCACCTTTCTTCTAGAAAATAACACCCATCTCAAAGTGTTCCTATCTGCTTGCCTTTTGCTTCAAATACAGACTCCTTTAGCTTCCCTGTTACCAAGCTTCACTCATACATGAGGAGACTTGGCTTTTAGTTGGGGCTGCTGACAACTCTGTTCCTGAATTTTTCTTTGAGCATTTTCAGCTGTAACCCTTGGATCCAGTCCTTCCTGACAAATCGTCACTGTCTATGAGACTTCCCACTGGTGGCTGCCTTTCCTTAAGGGTGTGCCCTTGTCAGAGCTCAGCTCTTACTTCCTGACCCTGTATTGATAATGCATTCTGATAAATCACATCAACTCTTTTCCCTTGGTTTTCAGTTCTCTTTGCCTAGTTGCCCAAAGGAATAGCAAAGGGTTTTTCAAGCTATGAGATATATTATAACTGGATTTTCATTGTGTTAAATATTGGAAGATACGGGCTTTTAAAAATGTTTCTTAGAAATCACCAATTCAGTGTTGGGAAAGTTTAGAATCAGAGAATATCTCAAATTTTAAAAAAAAGTGGATTTTGTTTGTATTCTTTCTTTGGTCTTGCTTTTAAAAATATGTGAACTCATTATATAATAGCTAGTAATTCCAAGTAGTTCTCTTTTGTTCTTAATTTAGTTCATTGTTGTTATTTGGTATGAACTTCTAAATTTTATTTTTATTAATGGTGAGGAAAATCAAGCCAATAGTAAACATAGGGAAATACAGAGTCCATATGACTCAATCAATACGAACAATACCAACAGTTTAACACAATGTGAAATATGATTTTTATTTTTCAAGCTTTGTGTGTTAGCTTGACTTCTGGGAAAACAACACTTTCCTTGGTCTGCTTTGAAAACAGGGAGTTTTCTCTCCTCGACTTTCCTGAACTTTGTTAAACATTTGTTGCTATTTTCTACTTATTCTCTCTTTCTCTAATTAAATGGTGATATAGTTTGACAAGACAGTCAAAAATTCAAAGTGACATATGGAGGCTTTCCACTCTGTTTTCTCTCTGGGAGAATTATGAAACAAGAATGAGGGAAAGGAGGAGAGATGGTGAAAAATAGAGTTATTGCAGTGATGACGGGCAGAAGGAAATGTGATGTGAGACAGGAATGAAGCCAAACAGGTAAAAGAATTGGGGATATGCATTGGGTCTGTCAATGAATTTTTGCAAATGGGGTCCAGGACTGAAACAACATTATTACTGAGGATGGAATTGAAAAAGCATGAAGTCTGCCTCCTTCTCTCTCTGCCTTCGTTTTTCTTTTAACCTTTTATTGGAAAATGACACTTTCCAGTTTCTCTTACTTCCACACTACATATACTGTTTTATTACACTTTCAAGCTGTTTAAACTAACGTAAAAAACTCACTTTAAAGTTTAAGGAATTAAGTATAGAATTAATGCAGAAAATGTTAAAGTTATGGGCCTTTTGGCAACTTAGAAATAAAATTGCAAATTGATTCCCAGGTACAAGATGATCCTGCATCAAGATCTAGAAACCAGAAGAAAAATAGATTTAGCTAAAAAATGAATTCTTCTGCAATAACAATACCTTTTGTTTGGCTGCTTTCAACTTTTAAAAAATTGGAAAAAGATTCTTGTCTTTTGACACAGCCAGAATTAATGAGAATGGATGGGAACTAATGCAACATAAGAAAGCGTTATCCATTAATTGTGACAGGAAAACTATACTCATTGGCTTGCTTGGGATCTTACAGTCACTTTTCATGTGAAGAATCAATTGAATGCAGTAAACATGTTAATTTAAAATCAAAATGAGCATTTCTTTGCTCACCCTTGAGTAGGAACATGCTGAGTGACATGAGTAGAAATGGTGCTCCATCTGATGTAGCGAATTGGCTTTTTCTCTGAGTACAGACTGTTTAAGCAATTGGAAAATCTTCACTGCTTACTATGTATATTAAGGCATAGGTTAGGCAAAAGTTCACTAAAGCTGTTGATTCATCTGCGTATGAAATGTCAAGTGCTATCCAGGAGAGAGTGGTAAATGTTCCACAGCCTTGTAAATTTGCCTAATAGAGGAGAGAGTGCATTAATTTACCATTAACTTGTTAAACCTCATTGCAATATTTTCACTTTTTATACACTTTACGAGTCAATTGAAATAAAAACTACAAGAGTTTTATGCAGTCAGAGGAAAAACATAACTAGATTTTGCCTTTTGAATACTATCATAGAATGTCAGAATGTTTTAGTCTACAAGCAGTGAAGGTTATTCATTGAAGACAGATATAAACTTCCAGAGTTTTATGCAGTCAGAGGAAAAACATAACTAGATTTTGCCTTTTGAATACTATCATAGAATGTCAGAATGTTTTAGTCTACAAGCAGTGAAGGTTATTCATTGAAGACAGATATAAACTTCCAGATGGTAAGTAAAACACTTTCTAATCAATTTTTATTTATAACTACTGTAAAGATGCTGCTTTAGTAAGTGAAGACTACAATATTCTCTTTGGTGGCATCTAACATCTTGTGTAATGCTTGTAATAACTGAAAGTTCTGAAGAAAAACAGGATAAGGTTGACAAACTGAAAACAAGCATGTTGCTACATGCTTGCCATCTCAGAATTTCAATCAAGCTGTAGCTGAAAATATTAAGAAAGGATTCTTGTGATAAGCATAGAAATGACTAAGAAAAGTTATATTGGTTAGAGTTTACATAAAGAAGATAATTTAACGTAATTCTCTTTATAAACATAATTTTCATTAAATCCATGGCTGTGTATGGACATAGGTTTGAGTTTCCTTACATTCTGTACATTATGTTAAACGTTGTTTTTTAAAAAACTGTTTGTTTGATTTTCCCCCCAGAAAATATGTTAAAACAAATAGCCAACCATTGAAAATATCTCTATTTTTTGTATTGGAGAAAAAATGCAAATATTTTATACTGAATTTTTATATGAACTATGAAGCCACGTCTTCCCAATTCAGTGAAGAGTTATAGGAAGAAAAAAAATAGTTTGACTTTATTCATTCCCAAAACGTCTCTATATTTCATATCCTATCGAATGGATTTTATGATGTTCTTTTTGAATATTTGCAGTCATTATCTGGAAAATGTAAATATTTTGAAGTGTGTCATCAAAGGTATATATTATTTTCTATATTTTAAGCTAGCCAATATGAAGAAACATCTTTGAACCCTGCAGGTAGGATTCTTTAAAAAGAGATGAATTCCTTCCAAATAGCCATCACTTCTATGTAAACACAAAGTATAATTAAAACTCTAAGAGGGGCGGGGCAGATGCAACCTATAGCAGCCCTGCTCAGACATTGGTCCACACAGCAGTGGCCCCTCCCTCTTCCCTCTCCTCTGTATAAAAGGAGCCTGAATTCAGACTGGGACAAGATGGTCCTTTTCAGATGTTAGTGTGCCATCTTCTCAGTCTGCTAGCTTTCCGATTAAAGTCATTATTCCTTGCCCCAAAATCTTATCTCCCGATTTATCAGCCTGTCTTGCTGCGAGCAGAATGAGCTTGGGCTGGGTAACAAAACTACTTTTTAAGGCTTTGTACACTTGTATGATTTTAGGTGACTGTGTTTCTTTTATGTCTTTGCTGATTGTCTCCCATCCCTACTTGTCCCATTCTGGAGTGCCTTCCATCACTCTCCTAGAGTTTGGTTCTGACAGTTAAGCATACAAGTTAGTCTCGTCTGTGCAGTTGGCTAAATTACTCAAAAAAAAAATTTTTTTTGCTCCATCTGATGCCTTTAGTCATAGACACCTAACATCATACCCAGAGGTCAAACAACCTGAAACTCACCATAGATAGCCACTCTCTTCATTTGCAATCCTCCTCCTTACCTCCAGAATGAGAAATTCGAGTACAAAAATCGGCTTCTGAATTACAGAACTAGTTTTTTTTTTTTTTTTTTTTTTTTTTTTTTTTTTTCGGTACGTGGGCCTCTCACTGTTGTGGCCTCTCCCGTTGCAGAGCACAGGCTCCGGACGCGCAGGCTCAGCGGCCATGGCTCACGGGCCCAGCCGCTCCGCGGCATGTGGGATCCTCCCGGACCGGGGCACGAACCCGTGTCCGCTGCATCGGCAGTCGGACTCTCAACCACTGCACCACCAGGGAAGCCCCAGAACTAGTTTTATTTAAGTTGCTTGGAAAGAAAATATCACTTCACACCGAAAACTCATTTGTTCTTAAGACCCCGGCTAACATGTCTTGCTTCTCTGAACAAATTAGAACTCTCCTCTCCCCACACAAACACACATACCTCCCTTTGAGTAGATACAGCTCTGTGCCTGCACAAAATTTTAAGCAGAGCACACACTGGATTTCTGCTGCCATGTGCTCCTCAGCTGGGCACCGTTCTGCAGTGACCCAGCACGTTCAGTCCTATATAAATTGTAATCTCCATATTAAAAGATGTAGAGATGATTTCTGAAAAGAAATAGGTGATGGATAAATTGGAAACTGGAATAAACCTGCATGTACAAAACACAAAGTATTTAACTTTTACATTATACTGATAGGTTTAATTTTGAGTATATTAATAATACATGTTTATTTTAGTAGAGTTCAAACATAAAGAAAAAAGAAAAGAAAAATACCAATTTTCCCAGAGTTAGCTGTTGTGAATATGAAGTTTTCATATTGTTTTTATTTTTTTCCAACAAAGCTCTCACGTGTTTATTACTGAGCCAAAGCACTAGTGTAGAAACACTGACACAAAGAGAAAAATCATCTTCCCAATAAAACACCTCCAGCTGTTCAGATAGTAGTGATGTTTTCAGAGTGGTATGGTAAGACTTAAGTGACCCTGACACAGAATAAATACATGTGCCACCTCACATAGGGCTCCTTATAGACCCAGCTTGGTTCTTCTCCATTGTCTTCTCTTGGAGTTGTACCTGATGTTATTACCAGTTTTCATTCGAATTCATTGGGGAATGGAACAATTTTTCTTTCGTTTCTTGGCTGGGAATCTCTTGACCCTGAGAGTCTTATGACAAGACACGGTAAGGAGCAAATGAAGCTGCTCACAGGATGGCAGAGAAGAGCGGAGAGAGCTGTTTTTATTTAAAAAGAAAGAATAAACATTACTCAAGTCACAACACTTATGTATATTGTAACAATAACTTCTAATTTTATAATGTTTCAAAATGGATATACTAAAATTTACTAATCCTTAGTTGTTGGAAAAGTGAATAGTTTTAAGTAAAATATCTTTCTACATCTTGAATTTCTGATGTTATTCCATCTGAATAATAAATTATTTGCCTTTTTTTTTTTTTTTTTTTTTTTTTTTTTTTTTTTTTTTTTTTTTTTTTTTTTGCAGTACGCAGGTCTCTCACTGTTGTGGTCTCTCCCGTTGTGGAGCACAGGCTCCGGACGCGCAGGCTCAGGGGCCATGGCTCACGGGCCCAGCCGCTCCGCGGCATGTGGGATCTTCCCGGACCGGGGCACGAACCCGTGTCCCCAGCATCGGCAGGCGGACTCTCAACCACTGCGCCACCAGGGAAGCCCTATTTGCCTTTTAATGACATAAAAATTTCCATCCAACCTAAAGTAGAGGCCACTGCTAGGGAATAGTCTTTTTCTGTTAACATACATTATTAATACTATTGTAATTATAAGCACATTGCTACTGGAGAAAATTATTTTATTATGAGTTTCAGTGTATGATATTAAGGATTAGATTTTATTCTCCATACTGCAGTTTTAATAGCATAATATATCAAGGGCTTATTTACTGTTTTAGGTAGAGCCACAGATTTGTTTATTCATAGACTCTTAAGTAACCAGATTGCACAGCTGAAAATAATTTGCAAATTTGATTCATTTTCTGACTTAAACAGGCTTCAACTTTAAGAACATAAATACTGAAACACAAAACATTATTTCTATTGTGATTATTCTAACTGGGAAAAGTGTAAGAAAGTAATATTATTGCCTATGGTACTATGCAAGTTGTTATTTCTTTGCTTGAAAAGACTCCCTAACTAGAAAAATTGTTTTTATCACTGTTTTAATGTTTGCACTTATTACACATGAAAACACGGAGCCACTTAATCGAAGAAAAAATTGCCTAATTTCTTTCCTGTGGACTGACAAACACTGGGGGTGCAAGAGATGTTTTCAATCTATTTAGACATAGTTGCTTTTAAGCCAGTGGTTCCCTCTTTTACCACCCACTAAGTGCTTCTCTCAGCATCCAAGGTCAGTGGCTATTTTCAATAAAATTCTATTAACTGTAACTCATTGGTACCATTACTAATCAGATAGTATCTCTCTAATAGCTCACCAGGATTTCTCGTAGTAAACTGGAGTAATTTTCAAGGACATATAAAGTGATTGGTTTTCTTACCTAAACCACAATTTACCTGTGGTACTGTGGACCCAATGAACACATGTGACTGTCTGACTATGGATGGCTACTGCTAGTAATGCAGATGCCCAGGAAGCCAACATCATTGAATTTGACCATGGGATGTCCAGCCTCCTTTAATGACCCAAACATTTGCCACTGACTTGCCGGCTTCCACCCCAGCACCCACTGAGACACATTCATTCTGCTTCAAAATGGCATCAGCCATAGGAAGGTCAGAAGCACCTCTTCCATGCTTTAATGGGGCAGCATTTTGTTTCTGCTCCTGGGAAGTAGATACATGTGTGAGCACACACACAATTGCTTTCTGAGAAAAGTCTTTCCTTTCAGATATTTCCACTGCCCACCTCCATGGAGGTTGGGAAAGAGTCCTGCCCACACACCTCGCAACCTGGATGCTAAGTTGTGCATAACTCACCCTGTCACACAGCCAACTGAGGCAACGCTTCATTTAAAAGAAACAACCACAAGATGACGCTTTGTCCTTGTCTCAATTCATAGCCCCACAAAGTTTGATAAGTAGGCTATACGACTGGACATTCCTTTTATGCCTCTGCTTCACGTTTCCCAAAATTATTTCCTGATATTTTACCAAAAAACCATTTATGAAAAAGCCGTATGTCTGCATTTCAATTAGACTTGCTGTTGACCATATCATTTATTACTTTGTTCCTAGGGTCTAATACCACTCAGAAAAACAAAAGGGGAAGGGTTTAAAAAGTTGTTTTTCACGTTGAATTGTTATATTTTCTACTGTTAGATAATGACATTTTCCTCTTTCTGTTGATTACTAAGATACTCAGGTAAACTTTATGCTCATTTGTTGGTCTTTTCTTCAGCTACAGCATATGGCTCACAGTGGAAGCTCAATAAATCTTTGTGATTTTTTTTTTTTTTTTTTGCAGTACATGGGCCTCTCACTGCTGTGGCCTCTCCCGTTGCGGAGCACAGGCTCCGGACTTGCAGGCTCAACGGCTGTGGCTCACGGGCCCAGCCGCTCCGCGGCACATGGGATCCTCCCAGACCGGGGCAAGAACCCGCGTCCTCTGCATCGGCAGGCGGACTCCCAACCACAGCGCCAGCAGGGAAGCCCTGATTTTTTTTTATTGCATGCCGACTCAACTAGCTCTTGCAATGAATGTTTCCTCCCATACTTTTCTTCCTCTTTTTTCTACAAATCTGTTGATTAAATTAAATGTGACAGGAGTACATGGAGACTTCTGGGTGGGATGGAAATGTCCTGTATCCTGATAATAACTATTACATGGGTGTATATGACTGTTAAAATTCACCAAGCTTTATCTCTTTAAGAATAGGTGTTGTTTATAGTATCCAAATTATACCTCAGTAAAGATGACTTTGAGAAAGAGTGTACGGAGTCAATATTCATGTGTTGAGTGCAGTTCCTTTTGGCATACTAAAATATCAATACTATCTTTACATGAAAGAAACATTATTTCAAAATATAATAGAAAGTATCCTTGAGAAAGCTTGCAATATTTATATTAAAGATAGTCACTGTGTTTAGAAGTGAGAACAAGAAATTGAGTCATATGAAACAGAGGCAAGTCTCAGGTAGAAAAGTAACTCAGAGTAGAACCTTGGGAAAGGCTTCCTCTTTTGTAAAATCGGACTCAGTAGCTTCTCATTAAGATTGCGGTAAGATTTTGTGTTTCTACAAGAATTCTGCAGTCAATATGTAGTAAATATATATTTATATATGTATTTTTCTATTGTATTAACAAAAGGTTAAATTGACAGTTTACATAATCTTTTACAAGTCCACCTATATTAAAATGCAATATCCATGATTCCATAGAACACAGGAAATGGAATTGTTAACAGTCATACCACGCATACCAATTCTCCAGGTGTGTTATCAAAAACCTGTAAGAAGCATTATTTGGGGCCCTCTGCTAGGGCCCGGACCCAGGATTCTGGATGTGAGGTCACAGAATTTGGTATTGTATCCTTGAAATTTGCTATGAACTTGCTAAAAAAGTAGAGCTTAAGAGTATTCACCCCTCACCATGTGATAGATATGTTAATTAACTTGACTGTGGTAAATATTACACAGCATATACATATATTAAATCCTCACAAAACGTAAAATAGATAGCTAGTGGGAAACAGCCGCATAGCACAGGGAGATCAGCTCAGTGCTTTGTGATCACCTGGATGGGTGGGATGGGGAGGGTGGGAAGGAGGGAGACACAAGAGGGAGGAGATATGGGAACATACGTATATGTATAATTGATTCACTTTGTTATAAAGCAGAAACTAACACCATTGTAAAGCAATTATACTCCAATAAAGATGTTAAAAAAAAATCCTCACATTCTACACTTTAAATACGTACATTTTTTGATCAATTATACCTCAGTAAAGCTGAGAAAAAAAGAATTCAGAATCGGAGCTATAACAGTTCTGGGTCATGTGTCCCAGCGGACCCTTAGACCAAGATAAAAAGAGCAAGGTGATGCAATAACCACATATGGGTCACCTATCAGCAGAAGGAGGCTGAAGAGAGTGATAAATGGGCAAACAGAATGCATTTCACAATAAAATTAGACACTTTTAATGATTAGGAACAAAAGCTATAGATAAATCAAGCCAGTTACAAATGATAACCTAAAATGATAACAGATGTAGCGACAAAAGAATAAATCATTTAAATAAGAAAATGAGCCAACTGAAGGCAATCTATTCACTTTGAGTCTGAATGAGAGAGGCAGAGAGAAAAGTTCTGTGTCATAAAATACAAGTAGCATCTAAACATTAAAGCAGAGGCCACAACATCAGATGTTATAGAGACCTGGGAGGATGAGGAATAAGAAAGAACACACATAGGTATGAACACACACGTCCCCCCCTGACATATGCCCTTCTCCCACCAATAGTCTCATACTTTGTGTGTTTGAAAGGAATCATCCAAAATATTATTAAAAGAGAAGTCAGATGTAAAGGTATTTGTGGGTGAAGAAGCAGAGGCAGGGATTGTAGACTACACATTTGAGAAATGGGATGGTATAATCTTAGCTACAGAAGGTATCAGACTTGAGGGAATATTTTTAGGGTGTGCAGACGTGAGCAGTTTTGTGATCTGATTGAAGGAAACAGGCAGAGGACGATCAAGGATGAGAAATGTGTGTAAAGGTGTCTTTTGGGAGAGTAAGAAAATAAATGGGTATTTAAGAAAGAATGGACGATAAAGGTTAATTTTTTCATTATTATGTGGCAGCCCCATAGGACATTGTCAACAGGGCACTAATGGGGGTTGGGTATTGGCTCAGGAAAGTGTGGATCGTGTTTGCTAAGGAGTAGAATGGAGTCACACATAGAATTGAATTTTGGAAGAAAGGACGGAGGGAGGGATATATGTTTATATGTACGTATTTGCCTTAGTATGTTTGGAAAGTACGAATAATAGAGGCAGGAGGCTGGGGGATAGATGAGGACACACTAAATACATGGCTTGGTGAGTAGGCTGAGTTATGTAACTCAGGTTAGGATTATCGGTCTTTAACAAGTCCCAAGTTCTAGTGGGACGGTTGGTGTGACATTGTAAGGCTGAGTCGAGTTGCTCAGTGGTAGAGCATGCAGGGTCATAGAATGGCTGCTGGAAAATCTGCATTAATATTAACAGCCAACACTTCCTGAGCATTACTAAGTGAGGGCACTCTTCTAAGCGAACTGCATAGTTTAACTTATTTATTATTTATATGAGATAGGAGCTATTAATATCTCCATTTTTTTTTTTTTTCAGAGGCACAGAGAATTTAAGTAACTAGGCCAAGATTTCACAGCTTGTAAATGGAGAAGCCAGGCGTAGGACCCAAGCTTCTAACCCTAGAGATCATGCTTTCAACCACAACATTATTCCGCCTCCTATATTAGTGAACTCAATGAGTTGCTAAGTGAGAGTCCTACCTTCTCTTAGGCTGCTCTTCAAGGGAAGTTTTAGGCCTACAAAGGAAGTCTGGATAAACTTGCACTTCTCACCATCCAGAGCAGGCCCTATGTTTTCTGCTGGGTAGAGACTCACATTCCTTTCTGCCTCCGAGTGCCCATCTTCTCATTTTCTGCCTCATGTTAGCCTGGTACTGGGTATTGGCTCAGGAAAGTGTGAACTGTGTTTGTTAATGAGTAAGATGGAGTCACATAGAGATCTGAATTTGGGAAGAATGGGTCAGTCTCTTTCATTTTTGTCCCATAAACCTACCATTACTTCCTAGACTATCATAAGATTACAAAGGCCATTGAAGATAATGGGGATTATTTCTGTCACCTACTGCTGTGTAAAATACCACATCAAAATTTAATGCCATGAAAAGATGACCATTTGTTATTTCTTATGCTTATGAAATCTTGGAAATTATTGGCTTTCCTTAAGTGATAGAGAGTAATAGTTACTAGCATTTATTGTCATCAACAGGAGCAACAGTAGCACAAATACAAACAATCCACAGCCAGGTATTGGAGAACTTATACTTCTTCTATTCCTGGCACCCCAATACCCTCGAGTCAGGGATGTGAAATGTGGGGATGCTCACAGACTGTTCGAGGTGACTCCAGGAATGTTTCAATGAACTTAGCATAGTCTATAAAAAGAGCATTGAATCAAACGTAAGAAGACTTGGGGACGGTCTTGTTTCCACCATTTGGTAGCTATGCTAACTTGGGCAAATCATAGTCACTTAGATTCTGAGTCAGTTTCTTAGTATGGCCAGTGCGGCAGATACTCACCTCACTGGCTTGTTACAGTGTGGCAGTGACAATCAGATTAATAATGTGTGGAGGGAGCTTTGAAGAGGGTAAAGCAGTAAGCCAGCAATACCTAATATGCATTAGAATCTTTCATACTGTTTTCCTATCTGAAAAGCTTTACATGTTATTAAATCGTCTATGAAGTTGGTGGTATTATTCCTATCTTGCTGTTGGGGCCACTGAGGCACAGAGAAGGTCAGTAATTTGTCGAAAGCCAGGCAGCTCATAAGTGGCCAAGTGAGGAACCAATGAGAAGGTGCTCAAGGCTGACGGGAACCAAGGAGAGAGGGACTGATAGGAAGGGAACTAGAGAAGCCTGTAGTAGGTGCTATCATGATGGCACAGAATGAATGGATCCAGTGGAGGCAGTGGCGGGTGTCTGCACAGGGCTGACACGGAGTAGCTGAGTACAGCCTTGCTTGATTATTGGTTCCTGTTCTCTTGGAGGCACTAGATGTGGCGGAGGAAGGCTACTGTGCCTCAGGCTTTATCTCAAGAGGCCACTAATCAGTCCTTCAGTGAACACCACCCCAACTTCTTCCCTCAGGAGCTTGAGGCTCTAAGCAAGGGCTTTTTAGTCACTTGGTTTTATACAGAGAAATGAGCTTGGTCTTTAGTGATTTTGTTTACTACACTAGAATTTATATCTTATTGTTTCTTTCATCCTATTTTTCATTCTGTGAAACAGAAAGAAGATAAAATGTAAGCTTGATAACCTTGGGGATAGCCCAGGCCCTAGATGCTCATCTTCCAAGGCCTGAGTCAGAATCCTTAGCTGAACATTCAGGCAATTTCCTCTCCTCCCTACAGAGAGTGATGATCCCTAGGACTTTGGAGAATGCAAACCATTCCATGCATAAAATTAATGCTGTAAAAAAATTAGACAGTGAAAATCCAGGAAAAAATTCACCCCCAAATTATATGCACCCAGCCTGACAAGTGGACTGACTTGGCAAAAATACTGCTTTCTTACAATTTGTACATTTATTAGCTCTCTAAATGATACCTATAAAGTAGACTGTGGCCTTGACTTTCCTAACTTTGCCAAGTGCTTATAACTTGAGTTGAAAGTAAAATCATTGATGAAGGATAAGATACTAATCATTTGCTATTTATTTAGCAAAACATTGCTTCATTTCCCCCTTTAGGGAACCACTGTGCTACAGCAAAGGCGAGGAAGAGATGATCTTAAACTTCAAGGGATTCCTAAAAGGGAGACTGTCAGATGAAGAAGAATTCCAAAACCAAAGGAAAGACTAGCTCACAGGAGCCTATCCCTTCAGTGGAAATCCAGAGAAGTTGGAGAGCTGTCCTCCTGGACCATGTTGTCAAGAGGGTCCCAAGAGGGAGTGCATGTACATAAGCCAAGGTGGAGAAAGATCTGGGCCACTTTCCCATGTGCCCAGCTAAAGGAGTAAGCCATGAAAGACTACTAGTATACACATGCCAGAATCTAACCATGACAGAAGTTTCTAGTGAACAGAGATGTGTCACAAAAGTGAAAATTAGTGAGAGCAAAATCAGTGAGAGCAGAGTGCACAAGGACAAATGAGTCAAGATATATGTATGGTGGGTACTTAGGGCAAAAACCAAGACAAAAGCTAGTATACAGGCCTTGTGTGTGCCTCTCTCTTTGTGGCTGAGTATACGTGGCCTCTTTTGTAATCTATATTAGAAAGCCTCCCTTAAAGCCAAGGTCTCCCAGAGTTATCCCCTGATGGATGTTGTCTGCAACCAAGTCATTGGCCTGAACCAAACTAGATGAGTCTGAGAACAGTAGTGGAGGAAGAATGGTCTGGGAATTTCCAAGGGAAGGAAGGAACATACCAACTTTTATATCTGGTCTGGTGACCTGGGGTAAATAGAGTGCTCTATTGGAGAGTATGTGCAGAGAAGTGCCCGCCAAAATAAATAGAAGGGCAAGCCTCAGTAGAATGTCTTCTTGTAAGTTTTTAGAATGCCCTCTGCACTTGCTCATTTCTAGCAGAGCTGTTGTTCCTGGCTGACCTTTTAATGGTGAGAGAAAGTAGCCGTTGTTGCCATGTGAACACTTTTGTATTCAAAGACACCTCTGGAATACAAATGGGTATCTCTGGGGTTTCCACTATCAGCTCCAAGGTCTCCCAATCACCAGAATACCAGGAGCAGCATGAAACCTACCAGATGTCATATAAGACTGAAGAAAGCATAGCTTTTGGCTGGGCAAAGAATCATTCCAATGCTTACTGTTCATTGCCTTCCATTTGGAGGACAGAGGTGCTTTTTATAAAACAACATTCAAGGAAAGGATAATAATACCTTTTGGGTGAGGAGCTGTGATTCCCCACAAAATGCAGTGGTCCTAGAGTGGGCATAGATTTCGAAATGTAACTCTATTTTTATCTTCCTCATAAAGAATGTGGGGTGAGAAGATTTACCGACATACAGCCAAAGTTCCAGTTTTCTTTTCTTTTTTGATTAATTTTGAAGCTAGCTTTGCAAGATTATTTTGAGAAATGAATTGGAATCTGTCACAGGATAGTGTAATTAAGCTGCAAAAATTAAGTTATCCAAACATTTTTTTAAAAAGTGGAATTGAATTGTTTAGCGATGAATGTGTTTTGTTAAATTACCTTTTAACATTTTATACAAACTTTACATCTAGTTTCTAAGTATCCCTCTGTTTGGGGACACTTATTCAGCTAATTTTAGGAATGCAAATTGTCTGTATTAGAAGTGATGGGCAATGGAGTTTAGAGCTTATTTATGTAGATATTTTTAAATGTCTGTGGTCTTACTGACTAACTGAAAACAAAGATTTTGTTATATATATATATATATATATATATATATATATATATATATATATATATATATGTTATCTGATGAGATAAGTTCAAAATGATTTTTTTCTTCCAGCTGTACAGCTTGTAGTCAAATTTTGGAGATTGCTTGAGGAGAGAAACACTCAAAAATTTGAGACTTCAGATAAAAGCACACATTTTGTTGCCTGAAGCAACAGGGAGAAATCAAGTTGGGTGGTACAATTTTGTCTCATCTTATTTCTTCCTTGATATATAATTGCTCTTTAGTGGTTTATAGTCACTGAAAGTTCTCATCTTTCTACATGTAACACATTTCTGTAGAAATTTTAAAAGAACAAAATGAACACTGTCAATTGCACTGTTATCTCCCTTCTAAGCTTGGTTATTTGTAAACATTTAGGACTAATTTCTTTTCAGAAAGTTGATTGATTGGCTGACCCCATTTTGAATAACGTAGGACAATCTATTTCATAGAGAAAAAAGATAACTCTATCTTCTATTTGGAAGCAACTCAACTTTAAAAACACATGCATCTTTTTTTTTTTTTTTTGCCATACGCGGGCCTTTCACTGCTGTGGCCTTTCCTGCTGCGAAGCACAGGCTCCGGACGCGCAGGCCCAGTGTCCATCGTTCACGGGTCCAGCCGCTCCGCGGCATATAGGACCCCCGCAGGGCGGGACAACGACCCCGTGTTCCCTGCATCAGCAAGCGGACTCTCAACCACTGCGCCACCAGGGAAGCCGAAAACACACGCCTCTTTAGCGTTCAAATAATCAAAGTTAAATTCCTTTCAGAACCCTGACTTGATAGACCTTTCATTGTGTGTTTTGATTAACTGGCTGATTGATTGATGGGTTTTTTCCACATTGGGCTTTTCTTTTCATAATTGCTTGTGAAAGTGTCTGCAGTAAAAGGACCATGCTGTGTATTTTGTGAATGAATTCAGCTGTTAGTCTTTTATGTGTAGTTTAGACTATAGATCAGTAGGTATTTGGACTTCAAGGCTGCGCTTCAGCTTCTTTATTCTTTTAATGATGTATTTCATTTATCTAATACATAAAATATACACTATATCAAATTACAATACAAAAGTTATGTTTCTGAAAAAACATTAATATTTTAAAGGTATGGCATTATTTAACTATAGCATCAATATTTTATTAATGAAGAGTTAATATTCAGTAGTTTATTTCTGCAACTGTATAATAATACTTCTCCTGTTCTGGCTTGTCCAAAAATCTTCCTGCAGTTATGGAGGGAGACATTTTCTATTTGTGACCCCTATATGTTTGAAAAGTTTTAAAAAATTTCCCAATTAAACTTCCCCCAGATTCTAAAACTAGGGTGCTGAATTCAAATTCTGATTCCACATTTTGTCACTGTAGGACCTTGAGTGAGTTTACATAACTGCCCTGTGCTGCATTCCTTCTTCTCTATAACTAGGATCATATTACCTCTTATACTATTATGAAGATTGCATGCGTTATTAGGTACCTGGCATATAATAAGTTATAATTATTACTTTTTATTATTCTTGATAACCCTAATGTAGAAAATTGTCACTCACATCCATAAATTTCTAGGTGAGAAAGGATGTTGGCAACATATTAGAATTCCAGAAGGCCTGTTCTTTCTGAATCTTACTATAAGCACCACTGTAATTAAATCATAAAAATCAAGATATTTCATCAATTTTCACTAAACAGTTACTGATTATCTACCAAGTGTCACACTTTGTATTATCCTTTAAGGATACAAAGGTAAGTAAAACAAAATCTCTTCTTCGAATCTTAATAAAATTGGAAGGTTCTCAGGCATTTGAACATTTGTGACCTGCTTTGCACCTAGAGGTATATTCAGAGGCTGGGGTAACTGAAACAGAGTAAGGCCCTGTCCAGATAATTATTAATGTGGTATGTGAAGATCTGTGCGGTCACATCTTTCAAAGGCCCCATAGAGCATCATTAAAGATATAAATTTCATAATTGAATTTTACTGATATTCAGAGAGGCGATAGAAGTTGCAATGCCCTTTGCTTTCAACACCCTGCAAACCTGGGGCCCAGGGTGATCTACTGGAGGGCCATGCAATTGCCCCAGACCTACTCAAGACACAGACCTGATTGTGGTGACATGAATCCACAAATTGGCTTAAAGATGAAGCTATTTTAACTCCATCAGGGAATGGGAAGTTGTCTTGATAGAATTATAGAGAATTAAAATCACAGAAAGACATTTCTAGTCTAAAGATTAATTATAATACACACTGCTTTTGAAATTAATCCTCCTCATTTTATAAATGTCACCTACTTGGGGTGTTTCAGTATTCATGGTGGTCAGAAGATAGCTGGAGAAGGGCTTTAATGAAAGACTAATAATTATCCTAAAAAAGACAAGAGACTTAAATACTTAGAAAGATACTCAGACAAATGTTAAATTTACGCTATATCATTTTCCATTGCTTTTGTTGGTTGAAATAAATTGAATAAGCAAAAGGGGACACTGTGCTTTAGTGGAGAGAGGGTGGTTTTAAACCAGGCAGACATGGACGGAGCATAGGGTGATGTTGTAAATGGATGTTGAACCCTAGCCTATGATTCTATATATGTAACCTTGGGTGAGATATTAAATATTTTATTCCTCTAGGACCTCATATGCATAAACCAAAAGCTGCTTCGTGGAGTAGTACTAATGTGTATAAAACACTTGGCAAGGTGTCTGTGTGTCTGGCATTTCAACAGAGTCTCAATAAAGAGCAGTTATTTGTTTACTTTAGCCACTGTGACGAGTGCATCTAACACTGGACCAGCTCCAACCCCCCTTTTTGGAAAGTATTGTGTTACCTTCCATTCTGGGTTAGGTGACCCTACTTGCTTGCACATTTTCCCTATTGGAATGTAAATTCTTCCAGGGCAGGAACTGAAACTGTGTCAATACCTAGTAAAGAGTTTGCCTCTTAGAATTTAGTCAGTCAGTTTGGAATGCTGAGTTCCACTCTATGTACCAGAAGGTTCTAGACAATAATAAATTAAGTTCTGCAGAGAACAGAGATCTCCAGTGAATATAATTCTTTACCTGTGATGGACAGAAACAATAGATGGAATTTAACTTGATTTAAGCAACAGTTTTCTATTTTGCTTAATAGTAGTATATCTTTGATTTTTTCTGGAAAATCACTTGAATGACAATTATTTAAGAAGAGATTATTTTTAACTAATCTAATGTTTATCTGATACAGTGTTATACTTGATACTTGATAGGTACAGAGTGAAACACACTGAGGAGAGGAGTTTCTTTCAGGCATTATTTTTAGTACAGTGGACCATTAAATACTGCATAGTTCATTCTCTTGCCTATAGTAAAGCAACCATGAAAGCTAGCTGTCTTTCTTCCTTTAAATATTGGTAAATGATAGAAACTATTTAATGCAGTGAAAATGTCAATTAAGATGGCAAGCCACTCAAAAGTTACAATTAGTAATTTAAATGATCTTGAAAACTGAATAAATTTTCAGAACTAAATGGGGCAAAGCCCCACAAATCAATGTGTTTTTCTCCATAAAAATCAATCAAATTTACAATGAAGAAAAAATGATCATATTGTTAAACTCAGCTACAAAATACAGAGTTGCTAAATTCTTCAAATTCCATAAAATCATGGGTTATTTATTTTACTGTCCCCTTAGTTCATTACACAATAGCAGAACATTTACCAGGACCCCTTAGGAGCTACACTGAGGTTATTGACTATTAGAGGGGCACATTCACAGATTTCATGTCTTTGTTCAGTTACATCTTTATTTTTTGGATTCTTGGCAAAGTACCAGTAAAAATGTGCTGGATATGGGCATATCTGTAGACTATTGCATTTGCACAGCAAATTGAGTCATGCTTTTCTTTTCTGTTTTCAAAACAGTGTCATTTAATCAAAAGGAGATCTGAGGGTGGGAAGGAGGGAGATGCAAGAGGAAAGAGATATGGGGATATATGTATATGTATAGCTGATTCACTTTCTTACAAAGCAGAAACTAACACACCATTGTAAAGCAATTATACTCCAATAAAGATGTTAAAAAATAAATAAATAAAATTAAAAAAAGAGGAGATCTGATTATTGAATGAAACCTAGACATACATTATGTATTTATTTATTTTTTTGGTCTCTGTAAAGGTAGTTAAAAGGCAAATTTCTGAATCTCTTGAAATCATGGCACAGTATTATCTGGCCCTATTGAATAGTTTTGTGCTCACTAAAATATAATACTTTTTAAAAGTTGACTTAGGGTCTTTTTGTTAGGAAAAAGCAAAACAAGATCATCATGATGAAAAAACAATAATTAATAACAATATAATGTTTTAAAGTTTATATCCCTATTTTCCAAGAAATATTTGACATTTTCTTATTCATGAAATACTTTCATGGTTTCTTTCCTACCTCACTGGCCACTTAGTGTTGCTCTTGACTTCTAGAACTCTAAGTGGAGCACCTTTTGGGTCCAATGCACTCCTATCTTCTCTGTTCCACTTACATAGCACATTAGCAAGTGATCCCACCTAGCCCCAGGGCTTGAATTTCAACAGTGATGCAAAAACACATGTTTGCAACCCCGATCTCTTTGCTGAGTTTCAGACCCTTATGTTCTTTAGACTAAGGAGCATTCACTGTTGGAGGTTTAATAGCCATGCCAAATTTATTATGTCCAAAACAGAGTTTCTGATCCCTCCTACAAACCAGCAACTCTGCAGTCTTCCCTATCTTGGTAAAAGATCCACAAGGGTTGTCTGATTGGTAAGGCCAGAAACTTGGGACTTCTCCCTATTTTCTCACTCTTTCTGACATCTGATTTCCAGTCCATCAAGAAATCGTGTTTATTCTAAATGGACACTTCTCCCCAACAGCTGTGTTCCTGCCCTAGTTTAGGGTACCATCATATCTTGCCTGAATAGTGCAATACCTCAGACTGTTTTCTCTGCTTTCATTCTTACTCTTCCCCCATCACTCCATCCCACAACAAAACATCCAAGGAGACTTTTTCAAAATTTTAGTCAGAACCCTCATTCAAAACCTTTCAAAGCCTCCTCTCTCAGTAACAGTCAGATCTAAAGTATTTAATCATGAGCTGCCAGGCCACACAGGAGCCGACCCACATCTACCACACTCACTCATCTCATATCCCTCTTTTTCCTCCATATGCGATCAGCCTCATTCACACTGGCTTTCTTTACCAGAAATTTTCCTGCAAGGTACAGATAGTAAATATTTTGGGCTTTTTAGGCCATTTGGTCTTTGTTGCAGCTCCTCCATCCTCCCAGTGTAACATACAAGCTACGATGTACAGTATGTAAACATATGAGTGAGCATGGCTGGATTCCAATGAAACTTTACTTTTAGGGAGTGAAACTGAATTTCTTTTTTTTTTTTTGTACATGTGTGTCATAAAATATTATGTTTTTGTATTTTTTGCAACCACTTAAAATGTAAAAACTATTCTTAACTCATGGACTGTAGAAAACCAGCATGGGCTATATTTGGCATATGGAAACTAGTTTGCCAACCGTTGTTCTGATGCTCCTTAGACACAATAAGCTTGGCCTCATCTCAGGGCCTTTGCATTTGCTATCCCATCTTCTGGACATCTAGATGCTTCTCCCTGATCTTTGTATAGATTTCTCCTTCAGATCACTAATGTCTCTGCTCCTACATCATTTCCTTTGAGAGGACTTTCCTGACAACCATTCCCTGCCCTCGCTATGCACTCATCTTGCTTTATATACTTTACAGCACTTATTTCCACTTTGAATTAAATTATTTAATGGCTTTCTTGTTCAGTGGTCTGTCTTTTCTACAAGAAGGTTGGCTTTATATAGGCAGGGGCCTTGTCTTTTACTCTACCTTTTTCCCAGCTCCCAATGAAATTATATTTAGTTGCTCAGTGTTTGCTGAATGGATGACCTTATAATTGGAGCCATTGCTTTTGCTTAAAAGCACAGACGTTATTGTAAAATGGACTAGGGTTCAAGTTTTAATCCTGTGATTTGTTGGCTTAACGAATCTGTCTGGTTTATCTAAGGTTTGTAAGCTTCAGTTTTTTTATTTTTCATTAAGAACATGTGATTAATAATAATAACACAGAGGTTAACTGAAAGGATAAAGCAGAAGATATGTATAAAGAGCTTAAATCAGTGTCTGCTCTAAACCAGTAATAGACTTTACATGAGAGTGAATTCTTATTCCCTTCATTGGACAATAAACTTTGAGAACAGAGATGATATATTTCTTGTCTACTAGTATACTCCTGGTTTCTGGCACATGGAAAGGTCAATAAATATTGCTGACTTATGAGTGAATGAAGGAATGAACTCTACAGAAAGTCAGACACTCCAAGTGTGATAGGCCTTTTAACATGCAGTGGTGGTATTAATCAAAGTAAATATGTTACCTTTTGTCAGATAATCATAGGAATTTGATTGCTTTATATCACTGTATTCTAAACACTGGGTTCTTGATGGCCAACTATTAGTTGACCTCTGAACACTATGTGAAACCTGAGATCTGGGAACTTCAGTAGCTGGTGAGGCAGCTCTTTCTAAGTTCGTCTGAGCAAACAAGAACATTTGATTCTAAGGAAAGTTAGGAGACTCATCGGAATTATTTATTAATCTACAAAAAAATTAATAAAAAAATTTTATTAATCTACAAAAATATAGCATATCTAATATTATGATCTTCTCGGGTTCTTGCAAGAGACTTCATTTTAGTTTGTGAGGGAACTGTAAAACTCTCTCTACTTGGCAAAGCTGCAGTGTATGGAACTGACCCTCCAAAGAGTGCTCATCTGGGTCAGGTCTATAAGTTTAAAGGCTCCTGGAATTACATTCCAAGGGTGTTACATCTAAGCGTCCTCTTTGGGAATTCTGACTCTCTCCATTTGCAGACTTAGACCAACTTTTATTTTCTTAGATTACTCTGAAATTGCTCTTGATTGCCAGTAGTTTTTCTGGTCCCCAATCCATGTGATTGTTATGTGATGTAAAAAGATCAATAACCCTTCTGAAGCTTTCATTTCAGTCTAAAATAATTTCCTATATCCTATAATTTTGCCAAGAAAAAAGTGAGAAAGATGTTGTTAAGCTATTAGAACATATAAAGCATGTATTTGAGTCTAATAAATATGATTGTACATTAATGATTTAACGTATATCTTCAGGAAAATTTTGAATCACATGTATTTTTCTCCTTGCACTTGATTTTCAAAGTACACATGGAACCGCGCTGAAAACACCCCAGAAGGAAGAGGAAAATTTTGAAATATGTTGTTTTCTTTCTTAAAAGAAAAAGGAAAACAACTACCATAACAGAAACAGAAGGACATAACAGATTATACAGGAGCTGTACAGTTGGTATTTCAGTGTGGCCAGACCTTTACTCTGAGCTGTGCTACCTGAAGTTCAATGTGGTCTGTAGAATATTTCAGTTCACTAACAGGGATTTTGTCCACAAATATGTTTTGGAGCTAAACTTTAAGGTAGAAAGTAAATTTATCTGCACATTTGCATTCGATACCTTTGCTCCAAACATTGGCAAGTTGTTCTAATCACAGTTTGAAGTGGAGCAATACAACTCATAACCAGACATGGTTTCCTTTAAATCATGAGAAATATATACTATACAGATGTTTATTTGGTATATAAATACTCTTTTTTCATTTATTTGTACTTATATGTGTTTCTATGTACATTTCCATGCTTATGTAATAAGTCTCCACAAGGATGTTCGTTTCAAATAACAGAAAAAAAGTCTAACATAGCTTACGTGGAGTTTATTATCTTACAGAACATGAGGCCCGGGAGAGAACAAGTTGCAGGGCTGGTTAGTTCAACTGCTTAGCAATATTACCAAAGGCTCACCTGTCCTCAGAACTTCAGTTTTAACCTCAAGCTTGTTCCCTCATAATTGTAATTTGGCTGCCACAGTGCCAGCCTTTACTGCCCCTCAGTCTTATTCAGGGACAGGAAAAAGAATTCTTATCAAATACTCTCTTTTTTTTTTTTTTTCTTTAAATCAAAGCCTTCCTTAAAATGTTTCTTCTTTTAATAGAAAAAAATCACGTGTCAATTTCTAGATAAATTACTCTCAAGGATAATGGAGTTTCTATTAGAGACTTGATCAGGCTGAGGATAGAGTCACCTCCTTCAGGGCATGACCAAGTAAAGGGCAGAAGTTATTTGATCCATACTGATGCTCTGCTAGCTGGGAAGGTATGGGGGAAAGACTTACAGAGATGGCAAATCACTGCTGATACAAATACCAACTTCCTGTTACCCACAAGTGCTAACATTTTTATTTCTTTCATATTTGCTGTGAATTTTTAAGTCAATACAATAAAATCAGGCAAGGTAACAAACTATGGTTATCAAAGGGGAAAGTGACGTGGGGGGGATAAATTAGGAATTTGGGATTAACAGATGCACACTACTGTATATAAGATAGATAACGAGGATGTACTGTAGAGCACAGGGAATTATATTCAATATCTTGTAATAACCAATAATGGAAAATAATCTGAAAAATAGTACATATGTATATATAACTGAATCACTTTGCTATACACCTGAAACATTGTAAATCAACTATAGTTCTATTAAAAACAAGCAAATGGTGGGAATTCTCTGGCGGTCCAGTGGTTAGACTCAGCGTTTCCACTGCAGGGAGCCTGGGTTTGATCCCTGGTTGGGGAACTAAGCCGTGGGGGCAGCCCAAACTAACAAACAGACAAACTAACAAACAAGGTATAGAGTCTATTGATGTAAAATTGTATCTTTCTTTTCGTGATCCTTAAAGAATTTAAAATATAAGCATTTTGAAGCAAAGGAAATCAAAACAGAGTCCAAATTGTTAAAAATATAGATATTTTAAGTGGATTTATTCTGGTATTTTCTTACAGAGTAAGAGAGTGTGTTATTTCCTTACTACATGAAGAGGAGATGAAGGAGATAAACAGTGATACAGAAATAGTTTTTCAAATTTTACCTTGGTAAGGCTATTAAACATTGTACATTTCAAAATATTCAATGAAATCATATTAAAATGCTCGGTTACATGAGATATATATAGAGAGAGATAGATATATATGCATATACAAGTATGTATATATTTCATGATGATTGGCCTCTTGATTAGCAAATCATATTGAAAGTTTTTAAACACTTTATTAGCATCTAATCAATGGTTTACTGGATAAGGAAATTTGTAAACAAAAGAAATCAAAAGCATTGTGCGTTATGTTTTTTCCAACTTATGAAAGGAAAATTATTCTTTGAGGTGACTTGACGTTCTTTGAGACTGAATAGAAGTAACAACCTGCCTTCCTGGAAGCACACCTCCTTATTGTTTCACTGATATATAAGAACATGATTTGGTATCAACGGCTTATTCCCAGGTTTCTATTGTTCTCACACTCTCAGTTTTATTCATATTCCTTGCCCATTACAGGGAAGCATGAACCAGTGAATATGTCAGGAAAAAAGGGATTTGGAACCTAAAGCTGAGCTGCCATGCAGGATCACAGAGTAAAAGAGGGATTTTTTTTTGAAGCCTGAAACAATAAGAAGCATAAATGGCATACAGTTACATGTTTCTGTGTAAGACAAAGGAAATTTCATATATTTACCTGAGGATGTTTCCTGAGCTATCAGTCACTTTCAATGGGAGTTCTACTCAAGTCATTTGTTAATGTTGATATTAACTCTGAAAAAAGAAAAAAAGAAAAGAAAAGAAAAAAGTTCACAACATTATGAAAACTCAAAAACAAGTACAACCACAAAGTTTTAAATTGGTAGTTTGCTTTAAAAGTTTTTCTCCATTCATAATTTTTCTAATACAACTCAAAAATGGTATTTTGAATTAGATTGTTGGTCAGTAAATAAAATGAATTTATACATTAAGTGAATGGTTTTAATAGCTCTTTAGTAAAGTAATTCTAGTAAGAACAGGGGACTCTGATACTTACATTTCTGGGAAATTCTGGAAATGATGGAAGAACTCTGGGGACAAATGGTTGCCTGAGTTTCACTCTGGCTAATGTTAACATCTTTCCACGACGAAACCTGAACGCCCCCAAATTCTCATGTCTTTGGTGATCACCTTTTCCTTTTTAATGCAGCCAACATGTAACACAGCCTGGGTCATCTTCCTCCTGATGGCAGTAAATCCTTGCCTTTGTGGGACCCTGTCCTTGGCTATACGTTTGAAGAGCCCAGGGATCCTTACATGTCCAATAAATCCAGCCTAAGCGGCTACTTGTCATCTCTTTTTTAAGATTCCTGTTCCGAACGCTCTGGTGATCAGAGTTTGCCCTCTCACAATCTTCTCTCTAGGAAATGATCCTCTGTACACTGTTATGTCACATGCACGGTCAGAACCTCCACCCTCCCTGGTAACATACTCAGAGACACCATTCCTCAAAGCAAAAACCTAAGAAAGCTAAAACTGCCATGTAGCATTCAGAAAGAAACCTGAACGAGCAGAATGGGATTGCAGTGCAAAATATGAAAAAGATAAGCAAGAAAAAAATGTTAACAGTTAGCACTGCTCCTTTGAGTGTATCCATTCTCCTTTATAGGGTTCCTGATTTTTTCTGGATTCCCCTTATCTCCTCCTTTTCCTTTTTCCAACTCTGCCATGCTGCTGCAGCCATGCTTATCGCTTTCAGGAGCTCCTTTCAACTATTTTGTCATTCCTTGCAGTCCAGGCTCCAACCCTCAGACTCAGATAAATAAATGAAATTTTCTATCCCCAAACATATCCTACTTCCTTTATTCTGTCCCTGAATTCCTGAGTCTGGAAAGCATCTGTTCCTTCAATCACTATGCATGCTACCCACATGAGAGTGTTATGTTGCCTAGGGTCTAAACTAGCAATCATAAGAGCTGACAAGACTTTTTCCTGGCATTGGTTCAAGACATCCCCATGAATAATGACTATATATTACGAGCACCTGACTCATTGTTCTTACCCAGGTGGTTCCTTCTGGTATTAAGGGGGAGACTCTCCCCAAAACAATTTCCAATTTCCACCCAAGAAGACAGATGTGGCTTGTCATGACAGCGCTGTCTTTTTTAACTGCAAAATTTAAAGGTGAAAATATACCTCTTGCAACAAAAAGAAACTGCTGGAAACCAAAATAAGCATAGTTGCTCTACTCACACTGTTGGCAACTACTGATGTGTCTTGTTATGTAGCAACCCCCCTTACTGTATAGTGTGCTGTAGCATCATCTTTTATGCAGAGTCACATGAACCTTAACATCAACAGAACTTATGTTTGCATTTCCATGTTTTATACTATTGTAACTTGTTTTTTAGAGATATCCTGTTCAAAGAAACAACTGATTTTGCAGTAGAAATCTCTAAAGATGGATAGAACGTAGTGGAGGGAAGTCAGTTTCAAAATTTTTTCCAGTCTAAGGATTTTTTACAAATCTTCTTGAAAATTTCCTTTAGTGACATCAACCAGTTAATTAGCATGTATTGCTGAGAACTCACCTTCTAGACCTGGAACTGATCTAGGAGTTGTAAGTGAGATGTTATTTAAATTTAAGACAAGCCTCTGGTATCAAAACGCTTTAGTCATTCTTTCTGAAGATGTCATACTTCCTCATCAACCTGAACGTGCAGTTCAGAAAGTTCTAAATTTAATGGGTTTATTAAAAGAGAAGCTGATTCACATTTTTGAAAATTTGATATCTGAGTGATAGATAACCTGTAGCAACTTTTTGGTAAACAGTGGTATTTTATTTGCTTTCTACAGTGAGTGTATGAATATGGTTAGATGGTTGATAAAATATGTTTAAGTGTTTCTTGTACATAGAATTAATCTTATTTATTTAATTAAAATAGTCTCATGCTGGCAACATTTTAGTTTTTACTGTATTTTAGTAGGATATAAAATCAGACTGTTATTTATTTCTTGTTTGAACAAGTATGCCTTTCTTGTTTGCACTAACACTGAGTCATTGCAAAAATACTCTCTCCCACCAGCGATTTGCTATAGTTACACACAGTTCTCCTTTAGCATGTTCTGCCTGGAGGAATAAGTGTTCTCTTATCTTCATGACAGAATCTATCAGAGGGGCTGTGCTTCTTAGCCTTTCCAGTGACAGCGTTTCAAGAGAAATTGCTGATTGAAAATAATGTGTAAACCTACTACTGGGCATTGCTCAGGTAAATCTCTCTTTTTAATGGCTGAGGGTCACTTTGTCTCAGAATAACTGTACACACATCCACAGAACTGTAGTTTGGAGTATGGCTTTCCTCAGATGGTTCCTTTGAGACCTCTCAAGATGTTTTGAAAATATTTTTGAAAGAGATCATGACAGTGTGATAGTAAATACATTCATGATCATGTCCAACTGCTGAATAACTCATAGAATATTCTATGGTGCTTCACCAGGGCCCTTTAAAAGTTATTCAGAATCATTCTCAACTGAACTTTGAAAAATGTCACTTGATCTTGACAACACTCAATTATATAGAAAAGAGCCCTTGGTTTAATAATATATCAATGAGTGATTCAACTAGAATTGTTTTTGGTCTTTTATTGCTGGAAGATTTGTCCTTCTGAACAAATAGCTCATTTTTACTTTAAATTGTATGTAATTTAATATTAATATACAAATTTAAATGTATTTGTATATTTCAAGTTCTGTGCCAGAGTGTTTAGAAATTTGGATGTTATGTTTCTTGAGTTTTCTAATTAGTCATAAAATACTTTTTATAGTTTTGACTTTATCTGAAAAAAACTATAGAGAATTTTAGTCCACTTTTCTAACCTAGAAGATTTGGGACATAAACTACTTGATTTTTTTCATTTTATGGTTGAGGATCTTCTATGGCCTTAGATGGATTTTCACCACAGTCACTGGTATATTTGAGATAATGAGCTGAAGCTAAATATGTGCTGATTCCTGGTATTCTGTGGAAGTGTTCTGCTTAGTTCTTAATTTGGTTTTGCTATGTACATGGGTGTGAGTATGCGTGTGTGTCCGTGTGTGTGTGTGAAATAATATAGCACATCTAGGGTTTTGAGTTAATTGAGGGTTTATCCTACAAAAATAAGATAGAATTCTTTATAATTTGTAAGAAATACAGAAATATACTATGTCAAGTGAAGAAATTCTTATATTGATCTTTCACAAATGTGATATAAGAAACTGTATTTCTTAAGAGATTAAACCATATGGAGTCTATTTACACAGACACATGATTTCAGAAGGTAAACACAGTTGGCAACGCCTGTGTGTTTAGGGTAACAATACTCTGAGAAGGTTGTTTTCAAAAGGTTTGTATGTTCCATGCTCCTCAGAAGAGAAAGTGGGAACCTGAGTTGATGCAACAATCACGTTATTAAACATGTTCCATGTAGCGATAAACTTAAGAGATTCTGGATTTACACATATTAATATCTAACTTCAATAGAATCATAGAATGTTAAAGCTGGAAAGGAATGTAAAGATTATCTAATTAAACTTAGATAACCTCCCCATTTTAAGATCCTTAACTTTGTCACATCTGCGAAACCGTTTTAGCCAAGAAGGTAATACATTCACAGATTCTGAAGATTGTGTTATCTTTGGGAGGCCATTTTTCAGCCTTCTACACTCAGTGATTTTTTTCTATGTTTAGAGGAACTCTTGATACGAAAATCAGTAAAATTTCTGTCATGACAATTTACTGTTCCACTATACAAATTCCCAAGTGAAGAGTGATGGAGGAAGCACTGTTCATGAGATAAAATTTACAAGAACTTAATGCATATTAGACATGTAATAAATACACATTGCATGAATAATTGAATATTTTTGGTGGAATCCTTGATTTTTACTTTGAATCAAATGGAAGAACACTAAGGAAAGATTCTTTACCACTCTGACCTAAGTTATGATGACTAACATATGGAAAAAGGCAATGACCAATGCAACCAGATAGAATTTATGCCATTTTATTTTAATCTGTAAGACACCAGACATAATGAAAATCTCTGCTCATAGGATTAAAGAAGGAACTCAGAATTTGCGGCCCTTGCTTAGGAGATTTTGGGATATAAGCTTAATTTTGTGAGTTACAAATCAATTACTCTTCATATTTGTAAATTTATAAGTACTGTTAATAACATCTGTATCAATCAATGCAACAAACCCTGAGTAAAGATTTTGATAGGACAACAGAACAGAATACTTGACAGGTATAGTTAATTGACAATACAGCTAATACTGAAATAATTATCTGGCATAAAAAGATTTGCATATGCCTGTAGGTTCTGAATTTGAAGACTTTGACATGCTGCATTTCTAAATTCTTCAACTCTTATTTTCTTCTTGAGCTAGAAGTTTTGTTAGAAGAGATGTTAACACAGCGGGATCTTTGGCTCTTGACACCACGTTGAATTAAAGAAATTAAAAAGATAACTAAAAATGAAGCTTTAAAAATTTCCCAAAACTTTTCCTAGTTCTAACACTATTTGATGTAGTGTTGCATTTTAGAATGGGAGACCATTCTTATGTCATAAATATTTCTATTGTTTGCCTCCTAATGTTTGTTTTTTTTTTTTTTGCTAGTGCTTTTCTTTAGTAATTCACAAATATTCATGTGTGGTAAATGTCTGCTAACCTGATTCAAAGCATCATTATTTAGATTTACTAAGGCTTGATGCATGACTGCCTCTTCTTTAGCAATGCATCTCCACATCACTCTAAGTTTGCTTTACCTTTTGAATTCATGCTTCCTCTATTTGGAGTAAGTATGCTGTAGTTTTCTCTAAGAATGAGGTTTATGCTGGAGCAAAGGGAAGTAGATCAGCACTTCGGTGCACACTGAAAATACCACCCCTCTGACTGACTACTAAGATCCCAAATGCCACATGTTGTCTGCATTTGTTCTAACTTACCTAAACATGAATAGAGATATTTCAAAAGGGGAATATAAAGAAAGTTCAGAAATTCAGTGCACAGTTGTTTCAACTCTACAGTTACTCTTATTAACCTATTTAAACTGTTTGAGTTCCTTTTATTTAAAAAAAAAAATCAAGTATCCCCTTCCTATATTTAATATTTATATTCATATTTTACTTTTATAGAAAAAGAATAAAAAGTGGTCTAGAATAAAGGTATTAAGGCAAAAACAGAGACGTAAATGGGGTTTGGAGATACAAGTGTCAGATCCACTTCTAAGTATTTTATATGTAATCTCATTTAATCGTCACAAGAATCATTTGAAGTAAATACTGTTTTTGTCTCCGCTTCATAGATGGGAAAACTGAGGCTCAGAGAGCTTAAGTGACCTTCCCAAGGTCATGCAACTGTCAGATGGCAGAGTCAGGATTTAAACATAGCTATGACACATTCTAAAATCTGTGCTTATAACCACTATATCCTCTTCAAGTACTGCCCCTTTGAAATACACTCAAATATAGTGAGTATAGTTATTACCTTGAAATCCAGGCCTCCTGATAACCAAGATAAAATAAGAAAACATGACAAAAAACCGTAATTTTCATGATTTATTAAGAGTACACATGACCTTTCTTCAAGAAAGGGGTGATTTGTTTTGCTACCAAATTCTGTTAGATATTACTTATGTAGGCCTCTATCTATGGGGAAAAAATAATATTTAACAATTTTAACTTATCCTGAAGTATGCTTCTTATGGCCTTTTCTTTTTAATTTTCTTACCTTTTTCTGGAAAATAGCACAAAAGAAAATGTAATTTAGTAAAATGGCTAGCTAATGAGTATAGTCTGCTGATCATTAAATTTGAATTAAAACTGACCTTGAAAAACCAAAAAGATTAGATGAATAATACTGGATTATCTTTTGAAATATAATTTCCTGGACAAAGCTGCTATAATTTAATTTTAAATATTTTGAGGAGGGATCACTTTTGATAAGCAGATGCTCTTTGAACTCTACAACCTGCAGGAGGTTTTGTTCATGGGCCTTTATGGAGCTGAGATAACTCACTGGTATTCTCACTAGGTGGGGTGGCAGACCACCCTACCTTGGCACACATAGCTGTAAGAAGTTCTAAGCAGCTTTACATATGCGCTTGAACTTGAGGCTAGTTTGAAGCATCACATTCCTGCTCTAGAGACCAAAGCAGGGCTGATCATGACTTGATATGTTTTAGTTTAGTTAGCTCCACTGGCAAACTTTGACCACAGCCAAACCCCGTATTGCTTTTTGAGAATGTTTGTGTTAGTACGAATTGTTTGGTTAAAAACTGTGGGAGGTTGTGCTTAGAAATGAGAATTGTAACAACTGCTTTTCACAGCAAGCTGTGAGGAGGGTAGTGCCCTGACTGAGCTTATTTTTCTTCACCTCACTCCACCCTTCCTTTTATGTTTCTCCACAAACCCGACTCAACTTCTCTCTTTGTCTCTTCTTCTCTTTGTGTTTCTTCTCAGTTTTCCTCCAGTTGTGAGCATCTTGATTCTTTTCCATATTTTATTTCCAAACTCTCAGAGAAAGACCTGTTGGGATAATTTAATCACCAATGTCCCTGTAGAGTTGAGTGTTTATTGAGGGTTACCTTTTTAGCCACTTTCCAGATGGCATTTTGGTATTGGTTTTCTAGGGCTCCTGTTAAGAAACTGCTATAAAATTGGAGGCTTAAAACAGCAGAAGTGTATTCTCTCACAGTTCTGAAAGCCAGGAGTTCAAAATCAAGGTGTTGGCAGGGACGCCATCCCTCCAAAGATTCTAGAAAAGAATGCTTCCTTTTCCACTTTCTGATGGCTCCAGGTAGTCCTGGGCTTGTGGCTAGATCACGTCCGTCTTTGCCTCTGTCTTCACATGGCCTTCTCCTCTGGGTCTATGTCTTCTTTCTTGTCTCTCTTTTTTTTTTTTTTTCAGTACGCGGGCCTCTCACTGTTGTGGCCTCTCCCGTTGTGGAGCACAGGCTCTGGAAGCACAGGCTCAGCGGCCATTCGCTCATGGGTCCAGCTGCTCCACGGCATGTGGGATCTTCCTGGACTGGGGCATGAACCTGCGTCCCCTGCATCGGCAGGCAGACTCTCAACCACTGCGCCACCAGGGAAGCCCTCTCTTCTCTCTTATAAGGACTCTTGTCATGGAATTTAAGCTCCACTTGGATAATCCTGGATCATCTCATCTTGCGATCTTTAATTATGTCTCTAAAGACCTTATTTCCAAATAAGGTCACATTCAGAGGTTCCAGAAGTTAGGATGTGGACATATCTTTTTGAGGGTGAACATTTTTGATCTCACTACAACCTTGTATGTCCTTGAGCCAGATGCTCTCCAACCCATTCACTGGTTGGATAGGACAGGTGTAACCCATGGCCAAAGATGCCAAATGAAAAGCCAGGGCTAATCCTTATGTGCAAACTGTGGTCAAGGACCAGGAGCTATGACCTTGGCAGGTCCAATGTTTGTCTTGCCTTAGCTCATTGAACATGGATTATGGTGTCTTGAAGTGGGCCTTCCAAAATCAATTAGTTGCAAGTTTTATAAATAAGTTGGTCCTTAAATGGTATAGGATTATTTAGTATTGACCATTTGGATTCAGAAAACAATCTGATACCAAGAAAAAATGTCTAGTTTTACCAAGACTAACAATGCAGTATTCAGTTAGAAAAATTGATGCCCTATTCAGATAGACAAATTAGAAAAACAAAGAAGTTTCTTTATGAGACGGTCCTTTTTTCAGATAACAAAGTCATGTAACTGACCCTAAGGAAAGGACATGTTCTTACCTGCCAAAACAAGAGGCCAAGCCTTTCACCCATCAAAACTTTGTGGCACCTTATTTAGTCATAATTTAAAGTGAAATGGAGACAGAGATAAAAATCTGCTTTTATGACACTTTAATCAGAAGTGTAGTCTGTTCTTTCCTTTCTCTGATTCTGTCGGGGAAATACAGTACACTAGATAAGGATGTTGAACTCATCAAACTGGGTCCAGAGCCAATTTGTATCTACTGACACAAAAGCTGTGAATTGATTGCAGAACACTGAAAATATCTAAACTTCAGGTGAGGTTGAAGCTGAGTCCAGCCTCTGCTCTCTGACACCGAATTAATTCTAGGAGACAGGGTTTTGGGTGAAGTAGAAAAGAATAGCTTTACTGCTTTGCTGGGCAAAGTGAGTGTGGGGTCACAACAGCCTAATGCCCTCAAAACTGTGTGTCTCAACCTGCAGGGGGTAGTGAGGAGATTTATAGTAATGGTTCAAAGAGGGCGTGATCAGCTCCTGGACATTCTTCTGATTGGTTGGTGGTGAGGTAAGTGGGAGTCAGCATCATCAACCTTCAGGTTCCAGCCAGTCTGTGGTCCACGTGCTTGTGGGCACCATACTGTTAGTTTCTTCCACCTGATGGGGGTTTCAGTATCAGCAAAACAGCTCAAAGATATTATTATGTGTATCCCTTGAGGGGGAGCCAGGACCCTGCCCCAAGGCTGCACTATTATTTCTTTTAACTTCCCCTCTCTTGTCTCCACATCCCCTCCCTTCCCTGATTAGCAACTGTTTGAACCTGCTCCTTGGAACACAGGGAAGGTCATGGAGGCTGAATGAAGCCTATTTCTTGTAATCAAGAAATGGGGGACACAGAAAGGCTTCTGTGCCCAGGAGCCCTACAGGGTCCTGCTCTGTATCAAGGAGATATCTCCAAACTCAGTACAATGCTTCAGGGTATAGCTCTTTTTGGATTCTGCAGTGTCCATGGAAAATGAATCAGTCGATCTCAGGAAGAAATGGAAAATTTTATTCAAGCCGAATTTGAGGATTATACCCTGGGAGGAGCATCTCAGAAAGCTCTGAGAACTGTTCTGCCTGTTAGAAGTCAAAGCACAGTTATATAAATTCTTTGAGATGGAGCGTTTTACATCAAATGACATATTATTGACAATTTGCCTAATCCAGATCTAAGCGCCGTATGAACCCTTACAAGATCAAGAAGGAAAGTTATCTTTTAAGGA
The DNA here is from genome assembly GCA_004363435.1 of Platanista minor. Taxonomy (NCBI): domain Eukaryota; kingdom Metazoa; phylum Chordata; class Mammalia; order Artiodactyla; family Platanistidae; genus Platanista; species Platanista minor. The sequence continues at coordinate 33,672 of RJWK010003030.1, forward strand.
GTTGTCTTGCTGGTGCTGGGAGAATGTTACTTATTATGGTTGAGCATGTATTTCTGTCTAAGGGGAAGGTTTGGTCAATGCATAATGCAGATACACAATGCACAGTGTGAGGAGAGAGAAAAGCAAAGGGCAGAGACAATATTTTGTTTAAATTTTTCTTGTCTTGCCATAAAATATGAATTTTATTTCACAGCAGGAAATGTTTTTCTAACATTGTTAAGGTATTTTGCTTATCTGTTGTTTGCTTTAATAAGATGTTTATTCCATCTTTATTGAATGAAGGCTTTCATTCATCTAAACATGGAACAAAAGAAGTCGTCTCATAATATGCACTTTTGGGAAAAAATCTTTTAAAAGTCAGCGGAAGGAAAAAACTACGAAACCCTTGGATATTTCTTATAGAACTCTTCCTCTATTTTAATTTTCTGAATCTTTGGACTCACCGTTTAAGTCATAAGTACACAGAGAAACAGAACAGCTAAACGGAAGGCCAAAAGATCAGGGTAGAGTGAACATCCAAGGACAGTTAATTTCATTCAAGTCAGACTTCAATTTGCCCTCAGAATCTTTTCATTGAACTGTAATTTAGGTAACAGTGACACAGAAGGTTAACTTTCAGGTAGTTTGAGGCAAGGTGGGTCTGGCCACAATAAAGGCTGTGACCTTGACTGTAAAAGCTGCTGGGGGAGGAAGATACTGAATTTGTGAAAAACTAACTCTGGAGTGAATCCTTAACAGGGGTAGTCCCTTGTTTAATTCCAGCCACCAACAAGGCAATGATGAATTTGAACTTGTTTTTTGCAAGCACTTTTACATTAGGAAATCCTGTTGTGTGGGTCAACACAGCACTGGGAATTTCTAGAAAAGGGAATTTATTGCTGTAACTCATTGTTATAATTCCATGTGACCTGTGCATTTAACGTGGAAGCAGAGCTATTGGTTCAACATGGAAAAGGTCATTTTGAGCTCCCCAGGGGAAGTGACTGAAAGGGACAGTAAGGGTGTTCTGGCCCAGCCAAGCTGGCTGCAGTCCAGGGCTAGGAGTTTAGTCTCAGCAGAGAATCACACGGGAATAAGACAGAATTCTAAGCAGACAGCATGTAGAAATGAAGTTGTGTGGACTTTACCCACAAAATGAAGATTCAAATTTACTGAACTTGGGAGGTTTCCTTGGTGCTTGGAAACAAAAATCATCAGATCTATGGCAGAAGAATTAATTTTAAGATTTACTCACCACCTTGGTTGTTTGAGCTGGGTGGTCAGACTAAGAGAATCATTTCTGAGATTTGTGTTCCAAGATAACCAAACTGTGGCAGGACAAGGGGGAGCAAGAGAATGGTCATGTGCCAGGTCTCGGGAAAGTTCCTGGGATGGGCCATTAAGTGAAGTCCTTGGCTTTGCACAGGAAAGAATTCAAGAGCCAGCCACAGTAAAGTGAAAGCTAGTTAATTTAGAGAGATACACATTCCATAGGAAGAATGCGGTCTGTCTTGTTTCAGAAGGCAAGAGTGGACCTTGGATATGGGGTGGTTAGTTTTTAAGGGCTGGGTAATTTCATATGCTAACAATTGGGAGGAATATTCTAACTATTTGGAGGAAGAGGTGGGGATTTCCAGGAATAGGGCCACTGCCCACTTTTTGGCCTTTTACGGTCATCCTTGAAACTGTCATGGAGCCCATCATGGTGCTGGTGGGTGTGTCATTTAGCATGCTAATGAATTACAATGAGCGTATAATAAGGCTCAAAGTCTACTGGAAGTCAAATCTTCTGCCATCTTGGGCCTAGTTAGTTCTAGCCAGTTTTTGTTGTATCCTCAACAGCTGTGTCGTTCTTTTAATGGTTGTGCCCTGCCCCCTTCCTTCCTGTCTCAAACTATTGCATGGTGTCCTTCCCAAGTGATCAGGAGTTGATTGAGCTGAAAGGGATGTTAATTACAAACATGAAGCTGAAAAGAAAATAATGGATTCAGAACTTGGAAATAAATCCAAGGATCTTAATGCTTATCATAACATCAGAAGTGAAATGCGAAGGCAGTGAAGACCCAAGTGGAGGGGACTTGAAGCCTGAACTGTCTTCTCCTAGGAAGGGGGTTCCTGCTGCATCAATTTTCATGAATTCTGACTTGCTTGAATGCTCATTTGTTTACTTGATGTCATCAGATTGCATTTAATTATTCTTTCAAGAAATATTTACTACATTCTTTTTTATTATTACGGTCTTTTTGCAGTCATAGTACTGCGGAATTATGTGGAAAATAAAAATGATGAGAAAGCATAGTCCTTACCTGCTGTACGCGGGCCCCTCACTGTTGTGGCCTCTCCCATTGCGGAGCACAGGCTCCGGACGCGCAGGCTCAGCGGCCATGGCTCACTGGCCCAGCCGCTCCGCGGCATGTGGGATCTTCCCGGACCGGGGCACAAACCCGTGTCCCCTGCATCGGCAGGCGGACTCTCAACCACTGCGCCACCAGGGAAACCCAGTCCTTACCCTCTTAATTGCCATTAACTTGGTTCATTGTGGAATAAACCTTGTTTGATCCTACCTGTGCACCCAGATTCCTATTAGAAGTTAGACTGTGCACTAATGTGATTAAACAGTGTCAAAGTAGTCGGAGATTAGCAGGGAAGGGAAAAGAAACCACATGGAAATATAATACAAGCCATTATCGGTCACAAAATTAGTTTTGGAAGTTTACAATTAAGTTAAACCAGATAAATTATTTTATGACCATCTTCTGGGCTTTATGGCAATGCAACATTTCAGCCACATGGAAAATACTGGAAAACTGGAATGCAACTTTCAAGGCTATATCAAGGGATTAGTTCACTTACAGAGCAGCACAGAAATAACGACTCTTAGATTTCTTTGGGGGTAGGGAAGAAATAACGACTTTGTCTATAAGGTAGAATTAAGCAAGTGAGAAATTTCAGAGTAAAAGTATAAGCAGCTATTAACAAAGTGATGTTCTATATCGACATACTATTTACACATTTTTCTCCTTAGATTTTCTTTTCTTTTAAAATTTCAGATTGTAAGGAACATTTCCTGTACAGTCATGTGTGAATTTGATATAAACATAAAATACACCAATGCCAGTGATAAAAATTGCACTAGTTTTACATATCAATACTCCTCTTATCCCCAGAGCTTATACCTCTGGGGTTATCCCTGTAAAACCTGAAAAAAGACTATAAACACCTCTTGCTGGAATGAAACAAGAACGTCTCTCTATTGTTTGAAATGCTTTCTTTTTCTCATGTCCATGATTTCCGTTAACTCTCTGCCCACATCACACTCAGCCATGTCCATTGGGAATGATTAGCCTTCGTTACTCTCTTTCTTAGACGATCACATACATCCTATCTTACGCGAGGGGTTCCTGCCGAGATAAGATGTTTCTGGGATGTGCTTGCACACACGCACATACACCCTTACTTTGGTCAGTGAAAATTGTTACTTTTGGGAAAATGCAGACTTTGGTTCAGATTTTGTATGAACCTTTTTCTTCACCTCATTCCCATCACAGGTGAGGTGATTCGCTGTAGAGGACGGTCATTTATACATATTCAGGTCTTCTCATGCTTATGTGTAATCATGCGTGCATTCAGCTATTTTCACATATGTTTTATGCACTATTTATTCACCCCTACTGTTTATTATTGCACCCTACCCACGTTCTGCGAAGTAGATTGGTATTATTCCCATTTTTGTAAAATACCTATGCAAATAAGTTTTGACATTTCGAAGGGCAGAGCTAGCAAAAGAGTGGAAGTGAAAAGCTAAACTTCTGCCCTCTTCTTCTTCTTCTTCTTTTTCTTTTTAACTTTCAAGTTCATTTTGTAGCTAATTAGGGAACTGCGGTTGCCTTGTTTTCCAGAAAAACATATTTATCCAAACGGAGAGAGCTTTGTTTCAATGGAATTTTTCTGCTCTGAGGTGTGATTCTAGTATTCAGTGTGTGAAAGTGAATTAAGAACCCTAGATGAATCTGTGCGTCTCAGTGACTGTTTAGAGCTTTCTTCTCTATAAGAAATAAAGATTATTCTTTAATTAATGGGTAATTATAAACCAGACCTGAGAGCATTTCTTTCAAAAGATTTTATTCAAAAAATGGTTACTTCTTTAAAATAAGTGATGAGATTGGGCAAAGAAAAGAAATGTTCTAAAACTGATTTTTTTTTTTTTTTGTGGTACACGGGCCTCTCGCTGTTGTGGCCTCTTCCGTTGAGGAGCACAGGCTCCGGACGTGCAGGCTCAGCGGCCATGGCTCAGGGGCCCAGCCGCTCCGCAGCATGTGGGATCTTCCCGGACCGGGGCATGAACCCATGTCCCCTGCATCGGCAGGCGGACTCTCAACCACTGCGTCACCAGGGAAGCCCTAAAACTGATATTTTGGCAAATTAGATACCATAGATTTTCTTACAAGCACTTTAAAAATAAACACATCACTGCCTCTGTCATTATACACTGACTTATGTTCTTACCTTAAATTATAATTTTCTCTGTCATTTCCTGATATTTAAAATATAAGAAAATGATGTTGAAAAGCAGCTTATTGGGTAAAAAAAAAATTATGCAGCATTTGTAAATCTCCAAAGAAAATATTCTAAAAAAGTTCATTCATTGCATATGTTCTTACATGTGGGATTTGGGGATTTAATTTTGTTTTTGTTTATACGAAAGCCAGAAAGATTACTGAATCATTGCTCATTCTTTTCTTACTGATTTGTAAAACCTCTCTGCCTTTGTCTAATCTACAGTGAGGTGACTCTGATTCCTTTTCTAACAGTTGTTGCCTAGATTTGGTGTCAAATTTACAATAGCTCCAGGGAATGAGCTGGATGGTTTTCCACTGAGCTTACCTGTATAGAAGTTCCATCAAGATTTTGCTAAAGCTATTTATAAATCAGCCTGTATATTTTGGCATAGAAATCACTAGCTGATGATCCCGTATTCTTAAATGATCATGGAATTCAATTTTAATCTTTCACTGTGTAATTTTGCTAATATATATTCTTTTGAAAACAATTAGATAATTTCCTCCATTTTCAAATTTCTTTTTTTAATTCCTTGCTTCTTGTACTTCCATTGTTGAACTGGCTCTTCTGCTTTTTGCCTAAATCATTGTTTTTTGTTTTTTGTTTTTTGTTTTTTTTTCAGTCCTGCACAGGGTCATTGGATCAGACCTTCCCTTCCCTCTGTCAAGGATGTTTTATCTGAGTAGGAGCATGGAATTTTAAGCTCTTTTGTATTCAGTTCTTAAGTGCAGTATTCACTTACATTTTTGCTTAACTGGAACATTTTCTTTTTTTTAATGAGTTTTTTTTCAGAGTCTATCTCTGCTAACCGTCTCCTTCTCCTCTCTTCCTCTTTCTTAATATTTTTTTGCCTTTCAAATTACATCATTTTATTTTTTTGTTATTTTATTTCAATTTTGATGTATTAATCTTTATTTTAGTATTCTTCAATTTGTCTTTGTTTTACTTCTGGGTCTCTTTATGACAGATGCTTTTGGCTAATGTGGTATTCTATGGCATTGTCTCTTTTCCATTAGGCATTTTTTTTTTTTTTTTTACATCTTTATTGGAGTATAATTGCTTTACAGTGGTGTTAGTTTCTGCTTTATAACAAAGTGAATCAATTATACATATACATATGTTCCCATAAGGCATTTTTAAGCTACTGTAATAGCTTTGAGTTCAGAACAAATCTGAGACTCTGGAAGTTAAGAAGCAGCCAGACAGTGCTCAAAAGAACTACAATTGCAGCACAGAAGACACTCTTGGAAAATGCAGAATACCCAGCCTGCCTGTCTTTTCACTTGCAGATCATTTTGTTGTTGTTGTTGTTCCCTGCATTCCTCCATCTTTCCCTTGTTGATTTCATTCTAAAGAAATCTTAAACTAGATAGAAAAAAAAAAAAAATGATTCTCTCATCAGATTGTGTTCAGATGTCAGAAAAAACCACAAGTTGTTCCTGGATTTGATTTTTGGCTATGAATTGAAGAAAAAAGTTAACTTCGTCACATGTGAGTTTCCTGGATTTTACCTCCTGGTCTCCTGTTTATCAGCGTATACTCAAACATTCTGGATGACTGTGCAGTGCCTTGTGTATGGTTGTTTTTAGTGGTTATCTGAAATCTGTATTTAAAAACCACTTCCAATTTTTCTCTCCTTTTCACTTGCTCCTATCCAAATAGAAGAGAGAGAGAGAAGAGGACCAGAAAGCCTTCATGATACTTCTTTATTCCTTCAACAATTCATCTGGGCACACGATTTACAGGCAGTGGAGCTGCATCAGTGAATCCGGTTTCCCATGGATCTTGGGGTCTCAGCTGAAGGATCCCTCCACAAGTGGCACCTGTATCTGCTTTGTGCTATCTTACTGCCTTTACATTTCACCACCACTTCTCTTTTCCCTCTTTCTACCTCAGTCCCATTAGTGATGAGAAGACTTCAAGCAAATCAAGTCATTTATTCTTCAGGAAATGCTGAAGGCTCATTCTATAGGCCTGAGCCTATGTGTGTGTATGTATATATATATTTATTTATTTATTATTATTTATATATATATTCTCTTTCAGATTCCTTTCCATTATAGGTTGTTACAAGATGTTGAATATAGTTTCCTGTGCTATACAGTAGGTCCTTGTTGTTTATCTATTTAATATATAGTAGTGTGTATCTGTTAATCCCAAACTCCTAGTTTATCCCTCCCTGACACTTTTTCCCTTTAGTAACCATAAGTTTCTTTTCTATGTCCGTGAATCTGTCATGTAAGTTAATTTGCACCTTTTTTTTTTTGGATTCCATGTATAAGTGATATCATATGGTATTTGTCTTTCTCTGTCTGACTTACTTCACTTAGTACGATAATCTCTAGCTCCATCCATGTTGCTGCAAAGACATTATTTCATTTATGGCAGGGAAATCCAGAGAGGGCCAATAGATTATAAGAAGTCTCAGATTCACTCAGTCTAAGTCAGTGAACCAATTTGTGATACATTAAAAGCCCAGTCACATGAAAATAAAAGGTTATGAATCTACCTCCTTTAGACAGAAAGTATAAAGTTTTAAAAATTGCTTTTTAGGCACAGGTTATTAATGCTGTTATGACACTAAAGATAATTAAATGCAAATTTGCAGAGCTTTATTAGGATAAGCAAAATTTTATTGAGCCAAACCAGTTGCTATTTTTTTTTTTTTTTTCGGTACGCGGGCCTCTTACCACCACTGCCTCTCCTGTTGCAGAGCACGGGCTCCGGATGCGCAGGCCCAGTGGCCATGGCTCACGGGCCCAGCCGCTCTGCCGCATGTGGGATCTTCCCGGACCGGGGCACGAACCCGTGTCCCCTGCACTGGCAGGCAGACTCCCAACCACTGCGCCACCAGGGAAGCCCTCAGTTGCTATTTTAATGAAACTCTGGATAAATAACTCTCAGTCGAAGCCACTACAGATGTTGTATCGTGTAATCTGGGCAATAAGCAATTGAACCTGGCAGGGTGGTGAGGGAGGAAAACCTGAAGGAGGAAGGGAAAGGTTAGAAAAATTGAGCTTTTATATCTTTATCTGTATTTCAGCATGATTTACATCTCCCTCCATCTGAATCCCTTAATGCAGTTGTGTAATAAGTTTTTCCCTGCTTTCTGATACTGTTAGATTTTCTACATTTTATAAGTAAGAGTTGAATGACATTGCCAATGTTTTGTAGATAAAGAAAAAAGTAAAGTCAAGGGAGAAAGGAAGAAAAGAATGAAGAGAAAAAGGAAGAATGGAAGGAAGGAAGGTAAGAAGGAAGGAAAGAAGGAGGGAAGGAGGGAAGGAAGGAAGATGGAGAGAGCAGGTGTTTTGCGTTATGTAAGAAGATTGATAGGTGGGGCAAGAGCCTTAGGTTTTAGTCATGGCTTCTGCTATTTACAAAGAATGTGCTCTTAGATGGTCCACTTAACACTTGGGATCTCAGTTTTCTCATCTTTTTTTTTTTTTTTTTTTTTTTTTTTGTGGTACGCGGGCCTCTCACTGCTGTGGCCTCTCCCGTTGCGGAGCACAGGCTTCCGGACGCGCAGGCTCAGTGGCCATGGCTCACGGACGCAGATGCTCCGCGGTACGTGGGATTCTCCCGGGCCGGGGCACGAACCCGTGTCCCCTGCATCGGCAGGTGGACTCTCAACCACTGTGCCAGCAGGGAAGCCCCAGTTTTCTCATCTTTAACACTAGAGTAAGATTACTCTTCATTGTGCATTTCCATCCCACACATAGTAGAAAGATAAGCACCTTGGCAACAGCGTGCTAAATATCAGTAGCTCTTCCAAGCATTGAGACAAACAAAAACTTTACCACACATTTAAAAAATGCCCTCTGGGGTGCCATTTTAGAACAGCTGGACTCAAGCTGACTTCCAAAGGTTTCATCTAACTTTAAAAATACCACAATGTTAGTAGGTTATTTGTGGGGCGTTGTGTAATTTATCGTCCAAATGGATATTTTTGACAGTGCAAGTCAGAGTTGTTAATAATTACACTTGGGGGCCAGGGCTAAAGTCAAGAATTATAACTTACCTGGTCATGTCAGTAATTAGTTTTGACGATTCCTTTTTAAAGTAGTTTTATTGTAAAATTAAATATACCTAAAAATGGTACAAAACAAATGTGTGAAATTCAAATAAGTATTATAAAGTGAAAACCACTACACAGATCAAAAATTAAAATATTGGCATCACCCACATAATCTCTCCTCATGACTGTTCTCACATATTACTCTGGTCTCTCACGTTCACCAAAGTACCCACTATCCTGATTTTTACACTATTACTTTCAATTAATATTTTTATTACAAAAGTAATATACATTCCTTGAAAAACAACTTATGTTTGAATTGTATAAATTAAAAAAATTAAGGTCTCCCCCAATCCCCAATTTCATTTCTCTGTGAAAACTACAGTTAAAAATTCTTTATGTATTTTTCCCATGTGTGCACAAATACACACAAACACAAATTTTTTTTCAAACTTGAGATCATAGAGTACATATTACTCTGCAATTTGCTAAATTTATTAGAAGTGCATTTTCTGCTCGCACATATGCAAGCAATGATGGTTATGGTTACTATTAATAATTGCAAAGCCACTGGTTTTTTTTTCCCATCTCATTATGTCTATGGGCATATGTAAATGTTAGAAGGGAGGGCATTGAATGAGTGTAGGTTGAAGGTGAAGTGACTTCTGCGTTCTGAGGCCTTCTTCCTCTTTCTGTGGATCTTAAACTTTTCTTTAATTTCCTATTTTTGCTGAACTTGAGAGGGATCAAGGTGAAGTGCAAAGACTGAAAGATGTGGAATCAGACCTAGGTTCTAGCTCTGTCATTAACTGCCTCTGTGATTTTTAGGTCTACTGTGTAAAATGAATATTATAATGCCTGTAAGGAAAAAGAGGTTTTGAAAAGAATTTTAAAAACGTAATAAATCCATTAGTCTTACAACTATCCTAATTTGACTCTTGACACAAATTTTGTTTTCCTTAAACATTGATGAAGAGAGTGTAGGATGTTATTTACTGAGTTATCCCATGATTTGTTATAAATTGCTTAGGTTTTACATAAATCTTGATAAATGTTATGTAAGATAGACTCAAGATATTCTCAGGGTTGTTTATAAGAAGTTAAATGAAATGAAACTTTCCTTTTTATGTTGTTCTTTCTAATCAGGGCCAATTCATTTGAAAGATTACCTGATGTGGTTAATGTATTTTTGCGGGTGTATTTAGAATGAACTAATTTTATGTTGGGTCATTAACCAAAAACTATTGGTGTAAGAGGGTGTTGCTAAGTCCAGAGGAACATCATTATTATTTTCAATGGTATTTGTCATGGTAGTGATATAAGCCCCAAAGATGGAACGTGGGATTTGGTTTTGTTGAAATAAATTCAGAGTAATCAGATTTTAGCTGATGTAATTTAGATGTTTGGAGGTGAGGGATTTCTGGTAGCAAAATCTAATGTACGTAGCTCCCAAAATGGAAAGAGATGACCTTCGTCAAGGGAAAATTTTTCAGTGTGGTGAGGCTGATAACGATTTTAAGTTATAAACTTATTTTTCTGGAAGTTTTGGGTTTAGAGATGACTGTGGATTTTTGAATCTGGCCTAAAATAAGAGTGGGAGATGGGAAAGGCGAATGACTTTCCTTCCATATGTTTTCCTTTCATTCTGAATGTACCTTCCCATCACTTAACAATAGCTCTATCTTCTATTTGTTACTTGTTTCATGCATACAGTCACTACATGCACTTTGTAGTTTCCCACTTGTACAGAAAAGGGAACTGAAGCCTAGAAGAGTAATTTATGCAAAGTTTTGCAGTCGCAAGAAACTCATACTGTCATGAGACCATAGTTAAATCCTAGATATGACTCAAGAGTTGATGCTTTAAAAAAAAAAAATAGTTGACGCTTTTAACAAATATTCTATGATCTTGCATTTTGTGTCTCAGCTGCAAACAAATGAGTCTTTCTTCAGTGCTAGCTGGTGAGCTTCTTTGCAGCTTGTCATCTTAGTGCCCCCATAGTACCAAGCTGGTGTCTAAATGTTTGTTGAATCCAGTTTGCCACAGCTTTACTAAGGACAGAGTGAAGGCTTAAAATTCAGCTACTCAGCTTTTCAAAAAGAAGCAACAACCTAAGTTTTTGAGTTATTTCAGAAGTCTTGTAATAATAGTCCTTTGGGGGCACTGGGGTATAATTACTCTCCTCAGTGTGATTCTGTCCCTCGTTTATCCATCAGAACAGAGAGGTAGACTGTGGTCCTGATACTGGTTAACTTTGCACAGAATACATCAAACTTAGTTAAAACTCGACATCTTTAAAAGTGGTTTGGGTGTTTATTTTATTATTTTCCTTTTCTGAGGGCATCTTAAAAGCATCCTGCAGTGATAGTCAAATAGATTCAAGAACCAAAGTTTTTAAGGGAATGGTTATCTGACTGAATATACGTGTGCGGGTTTAAAGCAGATTCTAACTTCTTGTTTTGACAACAAAGAGTATTTTGTTTGACACATATGGCACTCTTTTGTAGTCTATGTTCTCCTATATCATCCACTCAATTCCTGTGGAATTAGTTTTTTCCTCAAAGTTTTCAGGGAACATTCTTTTATGTTACTTCATTGGAACAATATGTTTCCAGATCACTTTTATTCAACATTCAACATAGAGAAAAATATTGTAATGAATGTTAAATATCATTTAAGGTAGCTTCCTCCCATTTTCAAAATAGCTTTATCTGTGCATCTTTTCCCATTATTCTTAGAGGGTCACAGAAGCTACTTCAAACATTCTTCCTTTTTACACTTTAGATCCTTCCCTTCCTGTCTCGTTCTCTTGGATGTGAGCATGTCTCACTTCTCTGAGAAAGTGCTTGTCAGTGTAAGAGAACCCGTCAGCTTCCTGGTACCAAACTTGAGACTTTTTTTTTTTTCTTTTTACTGAATGAGATGGGAGAAGAAAAGTCAAGGAAAATGCCAGGGACAATGGTAATGCCATTTACTGAGATGGAAAAAACTAAAAGTAAAAAAAATGTCTAAGGCAGAGAGGAGGAGCTCAAGATTGTATCTACAATACAATTAGGTTTTTACCTTGGGCGCACCAGGTGAATCCCTTCCCGTGTGCTCTGGATCTCTCCACCCATTGCCTGCCATATTTCAAGTAAAAAACATTAACCCTTCTCCTGCACATTTAACCTCTGTCTGGCGACACCTTCCTTCATTGAAACATTAATGCATGCTTAAATCCTCCCCATCTAAGGCATAAAGAAAATGACCAACAACACAAAAATCAAATTGAGTTAATAAATCCATCCTTAGACCTGGCAGGTCTCTGTAGCTTCTGTTCGCATCATAATTCTTCAGTTCCTGTAAATCAGTCCTGTACTCGCACAAAGACTCCCCTCATATTCCTCTCAGTAGCTCTCCATGACCAGCATGTTGTCAAATTTAGTTTTAAATGCTGCTTAGGAATCAGATAAGATAAAAAATGAGGTGGTTGTGCTAAATTTAGGGGTCCCTTTTCTCCTCTTTCTCATTTGTTTTCTATTTCCTTAGAAATCTCTTTTCTTGTACTTTTTTTTTTGTTTTGCGGTACGCGGGCCTCTCCCTGCTGCAGCCTCTCCCGTGGCGGAGCACAGGCTCCGGACGCGCAGGCTCAGCGGCCACGGCTCACGGGCCCAGCTGCTCCGCGGCATGTGGGATCTTCCCGGACCGGGGCACGAACCCGCGTCCCCTGCATCGGCAGGCGGACTCTCAACCACTGCGCCACCAGGGAAGCCTCTCCTATATTTTTTAAGATTAGTTTTTCTTCCAAATGTTAGCACTGTAGGCACGAAATACATGTTTGGACAATAAATGAATACACAACAAATGATAAGATATTTTAAAATATTTTTATCTCTTTGATACATATGTTATATACAACCAAGGCGAAAGTTTAATCAAACAATAGTTATGTACAAAATGAGATATTTTATTTTCTCTTTCATTTAAGACATTCTAGTCATGACCAGCTAATGGGTTGCAACCCATAGTTTCCAAAACATTGTTATGACTTCTTTGTTGATGTGAAAATTGTTCCTAATTAATGATATATTTAGCAATTGCATTAATTAGGAGGAGGTCACATTCATTTAACTTCTTTTTCCCAAATGTTAAAATCCTAGTGGAGCTCTGTGATATTTTGTAACCTAAAGACAGTTGGATTTTTCAGTTTTTCATTATAACAAGAAATAATTTAAAAATAATTGTGCCAAAGGTCTATGAGTGTGGCTTTTATGCACAGTTCACATTTGTGTCAAATATCAGAGCATCGAAATTCGGTTAATCTAATCAGCATGGTAGACTCACAATTTTGATCTGCCCCAATCTTAATATTATCTTCTTTTCACATCAGCAACCCAGTGCCTTGAACATATATTCTTAGGCCCCTTTAATTACCTGGAAATTAAAATTTAAATCCCACAGACTTCTATTCTTCAAATTCTTATTACTACACCACTACCCTTTAGTCCCGGGCAAGAGTGCAGAAGGACCCTGCTCTACGCCTCCTCTGCTTACACCTTCCTGGTTGGGTTAGGAGTTCATGCAGCCCAGTATCATTGCCCTCCTGGAATCCCTGCCATTCCTTCCCAGAGTGCTGAGTCACAAAATGCTAAAATTTTCTGCTCAAATGGTCTGAATCTTGCTTTGAGCACCTGCACAGTCCTCTTCCCCAGATAAATCCTCTTGAGAGTGACTCATATCAAGATGTTGCATTTGATAGGCTCAAGGTCTGGCCAAAAGGTAAGCTGTTTATAGAGAAGTTAATGGAGCTTGGAAATGTGTGATTATACATCTGCACTTAGGCCACATCTTCTTGGTGTGGGCCAAAGCCAGGTGAGGAAAGAAGCTGGCAGACCCAGGGCTGTGGGCTGGTACTTCCAGTGCTGGTGGAACTCTACACACCATTCTGGTGTGGACTCTAGCCCTTCCAGGTTGTGATAAACATAAGTTGGTCAAGAGATGAGGACTAGATATATATTACTTAACACTTTGCCAGCTTTATCTATAATTTAAAAATATTTAGGTATGTGGTGTGTGGGTCTTCATTTGTAAGCCTGCCTCAGACCTCACAAATGTCAAGGCAAGACCTGCCTCCATACGTTCATTACTACCACACACTGATCTCTAATTCCTTGGCTCCTTTCATTTTATTAACGTCTACCAGGTTTTTTTTTTTTTTATGTCCATCAATTTCAACCACTTTTTGTATGTACTCAGTTCTTCACCTTCTTTTCTACTTGAACTCTCCATTATATAAAACCTGAACCACACATCGATATTACCAGCTGTCTTCTTTGCTTTTGTATCCTGTCTTCTGATACAAGCTGGATAAATAATTGACCTTGTATATTACGGTACTTTACATTGATATGAAACCTAGACAATGTTCTACATCCATTTAGCATAAAATTAGACCTTTTGCCATGTATATAAAAAATATATTAAAGTTTTATAAAAGCAGCATATCAAATGATTCAGAAATCTTTAGATGTCTTTAGTTTATTATTTTTTTATTACCTAGATGTGGTAGATTTGTGCAAACATGGTACCAATTTTCTAGCTCTCTTTATATACAAGCCCTTTAAAACTTGACTTTATAGCTCTTCATGTTGGGAGATAGCATCTATTTCTTTATCCCTTGAATCATGGCTATCCTAGTGAATTACTTTGACCAATGGAATGACAGGTGTCAAGTCTAAATCTAGACACACATTCCTGCTGTGTCTTTGGATCCCTGTGACTATCATGAGAACAAGCTCTAAGCTAGCCTACTTAAGGATAAGAGACTACCTGGAGAAGAACTGAGCCATTCCAGTCAAGACCAACCTAGATCAACATGCTTCAACAAACCCACCTGTTGTCTGCTGATGCCTGGGCAAGGCCAACCAATAACTGGTGAACCTAGCCAAGGTCAGGAGAGTCACCCAGGCAATATGTAGACTTGTTAGCAAAAATAAATGTTGATATTTGTTTGTCACCGTTATTTTGTGGTTGCTTTTTTTACACCTTATGATTATGGCAGTTGATAATGGATATCTTATTACAATGATCAGTTTTATGTACCACCTTGGGAAAGATATATGCCCAGTTATTCAAACAAAAGCTAATCTAGGTGTTGTTATGAAACTATTTGGTAGATAGAATTAATAATTATAGTTAATTGATATTAGTAAAGGAGATTGTTCTAGATAATTTGGGTGGGCCTGATTCAATTAACTGAAAGTGCTTAAGAACAGAACTGAGATTTCCCAGAAGAAGAAATCCTGCTTGTGACTGCAGCTTCCACTCATGCCCAGAAGTTCTAGCCTGCTCTTCCTGATGGACTGCCCTATGTATTTTGGACTTGCCTACCAAGCTTCCCAAATTAAATAAGCTAATTGGTAATAAATTCCTTAATATATATCTCTTATCAGTTCTTTTTCTCTGATTGAACCTTGATTAATATATCAATACAACAAAAAAGTGATATCTTACACAATTTAAAAAAAGAAATAGATAACAATACAATAACAACCACTGTTTTCACATTTTCATATTTAATTCTTAGAAAAACTTGGTGAGATGTTATCACTATTGAGATTATTAAAATTCTTCCTCTTGGAACATGTCACTTCTTTGGAATCCTGATATAACTAAAAACTGGAGACAATGGGAACTATTTGACACCAGACTGTTGACCACAATGTATTGCCCCATTCTATGGGCACCAAACAAAGTGCTAGTCCAAGTTGCACTCAGTACGTGAAGCTTTCATAAAAATGTTATAACACTCAGTTTACATTAATGTCTCAAGTTTCCCATTCCCATCCTTCTCTTACTGTACCCTGGCTCACCATCTGACAGAAGAAGTAGTGAGGGTGAAGAGACTTTATCAACACAGGAGGCACATACCACCTCAAGAACTTTGCTGTATGTCCTGGGACAACTCTGGAACTATTATGCACCATGGTCTTATCCTTACACTAAAATGGTCTCGGGGAAAACTTTGAAAAAAAGCTTACATTTTCTAGAGTTCTGCCAATTGTTTGAAGAAATAATTTTAAAAGTAAAGTCTTTCATCTACATGCTAATTTCTTAGGGACCATAATTCCCTTAAGAAAACGGGTATCCTGTCCTTAATGCAGGTATTCCAACTCAATCTGGTGGGAATAAATGTGACAAAGGAAAGACAATGCATACATGTTTGGTAATTTAAAACCATCTAGCTTTAAAAAAACATAGGAAAATTCTGCATGAATGACATTGGGTGACAGTTTTCCTTGCTATAGTAAGTTTTAGGCCTTTATACAATTAAGAATTATACACCTCAATAGTCAAATTCATATCTGCTGACTCCAAGCCTTGGTTCTTAGGCATTAGGGTCCTATTATATCTTAGTGGGTATTTTAGGTGTTGAGTATAGTTTATGTGAAAGATATGGACATCACTCATGAGTTCTATTTGTCTAAGTTCCATAGACTTACCTTCTTATTTATTTTATCTCCACTACAGGCGACCTGATAACAGTTTGGGATGCATAGGAAATATATATTTGAAAGTCTGGGATTACAGTTTAGGGTAAGCATGTGTCTTAGCATGTGGAAAGTGTTAATTATTCTTTCTTAATTCTTATTATAAAGTATAATTTAAAAATACAAGAGGGAAGCATTAAAAGAAGAAGACTAAAATAACTTTTTGCAAATGTTTGAAAAAGAAAATATAATCTTTATTTGGATTTTGTAAAGGAGAAATTAGCATATTGGTTCATTAAATTGAAATTAGTGCAAAAATAAGATGAACAGAGTATAATTTGTAAAGATTTTGAGAGAAAAGGAGAGAATCATAGCCATAAAGTCTACAGTGGAAAAGAATACAAAATAAAAAAAGAGTTGAAAAGGTGAAAGTTTCAGGACTCTGACTACCTTCTGTTAACTGGAAAAATATTTGAGGGGCTGAAAACTTTTCTGTCTAATCAGAGGAAGAAAGTATAATTATAAGACAAAAGAGTGAAGTGGTGAATTATGAGAACTATTTTAATACATTCCATATCCAGAGACCTGACTTCTAGAATTTTTACTTGGTAACATGTCACCGTCAGCATTTCCTTTAACATATGACCTTGATCAGGTGCTATGGTCTGAATGTTTGTATCTCTCCAAAATTAATGTGTTGAAATCCTAACCCTTAAGTCTGTGGTATTAGGAAGTAGGGTCTTTGGGAGGTGATTAGGTCACAAGGATGAAGCTTTTATGAATGAGATTAATGCCTCTACAAAAGAAACCCTAGAGACCTCCCTTGCCCCTTCTGCCATGAGAGGACACATAGAAGATAGATGGCTGTCTATTAACCAAGAAGTGGGCTCTGACCAGACACCAAATATGCCAGGACCTTGATCTTGGGCTTCCCAGCCTCCAGAACTGTGGGAAACAAATCTGTATTTCTTTCTTTCTTTCTTTTTGGCTGTGTTGGGTCTTCGTTTCTGTGCGAGGGCTTTCTCTAGTTGTGGCAAGCGGGGACCGCTTTTCATTGTGGTGCGCGGGCCTCTCACTATCGCGGCCTCTCGTTGCGGAGCACAAGCTCCAGACGTGCAGGCTCAGTAGTTGTGGCTCACGGGCCCCGTTGCTCCGTGGCATGTGGGATCTTCCTAGACCAGGGCTCGAACCCATGTCCCCTGCATTGGCAGGCAGATTCGCAACCACTGCGCCACCAGGGAAGCCCCAAATCTGTACTGCTTATAAGCCACCCAGTTTATAATATTTTTTTGTAGCAGCCTGAACAGACTAGAAGGACAGAAAATGGGAATAAAGGAAAGAAAAGGAAATAATTTTAATGAGAACACTCTCATGTGGTGGAAGAATAGGTGAAAAGATGATTTGAACACATTTATTTATAGCAAAGAGGTTTTACAAAATAGTGTAAAAGATCATTTTAAGCAGGCTTAAGATATAACCGCCTGTCATACCTGATGTATATTCATATCTTATAAATTCAATTAAATTACTGGAGTTTTTGTTCTATAATTTGTTCTATAAATTATAAAAAAATGACTTTATTGTTTCAGAAAAATGATTACATTGCACCTGAAAATCCCAAAGGAAATAAGAAAATATGTAAACTGTAGAACAAAAGCAAATAAGCTTTGGAATGTCATCAATATAGAAAATATTGAACAGACATGTATAGGTCCTCCATAAATGTCTCTGAACTCTTGTAGAATAGATGAGAAGAGAAAGACCTTAAGAAGTTTTTATAATGAAATCTCAGGAGTGGACAAGAGAGAGGTTGGGAGGGAGACCATGAAGCTTATGAAGATGTGGAGAGAAACAGAGCCAGGACTCAAAGGAGTGAAATGAATCGAGAAAAAGGAGATGAAGCCACTGCTGGGTTTAGACAATGCAGAAAAAGCTTATACAACGGTTCATTATTTTTTAACTATTAAAGAAAAAGAGAATGAATCATTAAATGTCCTCACTGTCAGAGTGTGCTTTGAGATTCCCATGAGCTTGCAACTTTTTTTAGTAGTTTGCCACAGGATGAAGGGAAGAAGTGTAAATGAGGTGTGAATGAGGAAAGAATATATTCTTACAACCATTAGGTTTCTTTTTTTGATGCATTTTGAGTTTCTCTGAGTCCTTGCCATCATCTCTAGGCCTTCTGAACACCAGAGGGTGATAACGGTAGTTGTGACAAAAGCAGAACCCTGTCAAAGAGGCAGGAAACTAACCTAGGCGTCGCTCTGCAGAAACAACTTTGCTTTTTTAATTATAGTGGACGTTTTTCAGCTCTATTTTCTTCTTGAAATGCACACGAAAATCTTCAAACATTTTCTAAATTTGAGTCAGGAATAGCCTATATCTCTAGTGTTCTTCTCAACTTTGTGATTCAAAGTTTTGCGATCAACCAAAGCTTCACAGGTTGGCTTGAGAGGTTGACTCATACATCCAGCAGTGTATACTAAGCACCTACTGGGTGCTTGCACCCTGGTCTAGGAGCTGGTGTACATGGCTGGCAAAACTAGAGATGCCACCCTGCCTGATCTTATCCAATGTTGAGTCTAGTGGGAGTGGCAGATATGAATCACACAATCACAGAAGACTGTAGTAAGGTCAGTGTTATGAGTGAAAAGGACATGGGACAAACAGACTATAGGACAGAGAAATCCGATTTAATGTGTGTGTGTGTTGGGAGGTGAAGGAAGGCTTTCTTGAGGAAGTGACCTTTGAGCTGAGTTCTCAAGACAAGTAGGAGTCATTTAGGTAAAAGAGGATAGCAGAGAATGTTCTACTAAAGTTAGGCAGATGGAAAACAGAACACAATTGAAAAAATATCTCAATGCTTAGAAAATATTCTTTGCCTGTTTATTATTCAAATGCTATATTTAATTTAACTTTTTATACCTCATAGAGTGTGGTAGAGGGCTGTAGTGAGAATGAGCAGAACTCAGGAGGCCTGGGTGTGTGATTTTGGGTTATGTGGCTTCCTGACCAGGCTCTCTAGGCTTTGGTTTCCTATCTAGAGAGACAGGGGATTGGGTTAGATGACCTCTGAAGAACGTTTCCAATTAAAATTGCTGACTCTTTGGCTGGGGCAAAGAAATACTTGATTAAAAGTAACTGGTCTGAATTCTTATGTTAAGAAAAACAGTTCCAGTAAACTAAAGTTTCATAAAAAAAGATTGCATTAATACTAGTCTGATTTCATGATTTTGGGATCAAGGTCTTAACATGATAGACAAAAGATAAGACACCTGCTAGATACTATTACTGTGGGGATGTCGACTAGAATAAAAATCATCATCAAGTGACAAGCTTACCATTAGTGATACTTTTATTTTACACACACACACACACACACACACACACACACACAAATAATTAGCAAGAAAATAATGAATGGTAACAGTTGTATTTATTTCTCATGTACCTACACCGATTGTGGTGGGGAAATTTGTTGAAACTAAAGATAATTCTTCATTAAAATCATAGTTTTTAAAGTTCTCTTCAGTAATACTCTTTTTTAGTCCTACTGATGAAAAAATCTTTTTACTTCCTGGGCTTCAAACGATCTGGGGGAACGATGCCAGGAGAGCAAAACAAACACGATTTTGCATGAATATCTGGCTCATAAAATTGAGTTTTGGACAGCTTATAGAAAAACACTTTTATGTCTAGAATCTGTCATCTTTGAAGATGCTAATCCTCATGCGCTAGACCTTTTAAGAAGACAACAAAGAAAGGGGAGATGCTATGTACCTCGATGACCAATTTTAGTGCCAACTACCTCCTTCAGAACAGGTACTTGTATTGCACATTTTGTAGACCTTACAGTTGCTCTTTTCCTCTTTGCATTGAGAGAAGGCAACCTCATGGAATATTTTGGAGATGGCGCAGATTACTTCTGTAAAGTTCAGTCCTATCTAGACGGCATGGCAGCCATTTGGTTTTGTATTTATATAGGAGATTAAGGGAAATTATGTTGTGTCTTCCCCATTCACCCCTCCCCCCCTTTAAAAGCTTTAAGAAGAACAATTCACACGTACATAGTGAATCATGTCATTGATATGAGTTAGAGTAATTCATAGCTCTATGAAAAGTTAATTTGATCTTGTCTATATTGATCAATATATAGAAGGAGGAGAATGATGGTTCTGTTTTCCCCTCTGATTGCATCTCAACTGGGGCATTTTATTTAGCCCGGAGCATCAGCCTCTAAGAGAGATATTGACAAACTGGAAGGTATTTAGAACTGAAGGGACCAGAATTTTAAAGGGAACTGAAAGCATAAAGAAGAAGAAGCCTCCAGGAAGGAACTGTAACACTGAGTCTAGAAGAAGAGACAGCTGCAGGGGAATATGAACATGAGGGCTCTTTTGAAAGAAACCAAGAGCTTTCATGTGCAAGGGGCACTTGATGTGTTCTTTGTGGACTTGCTGTTGCAGACTGGAATAAAAAAGGAAATTTCTAGGACAATTATTTTAGCTTAATGTAAGGAGGATTTTTCTAATAATCAAGCTGCCTAAATATACTTCTGACTACCTCTGGAGAGGCAGGACCTTGAGATGTAATAATCTCCAAATCAGTAGGAGAGTTATGGGATGCTAAAAGAGGGGGTTTAACAATAGATGATGGCAATGTCAGATGTCCTTAAAATTCCCTTTCCACTCCAAGTATGCCTGCAAAGTCAAAATTTGGTAGTTGGGCCACAGAGCATGAAAGTGACCTTCATACTTAATCATATTTCTCCAGCGTTCCAAATCTCTGAATAAGTTTTCATCCTCAGATCTTAATAACAATTAAACTTTTTCTAGCCTAATTATGCACAAATAACTAGAATATTCAAGACATTATATATATATAACTCTTTAACACATAAATAAGCACCTTAAAATATAATTTGGCTATAGTTTATCTTGAGGTAAATTATTTTGTTTTAAATGTGACTAGTTAGATACAAGGCCAAACATTTTATTTTTAGCAAGAGTGAAATAATTCTAATGACCATTCCAGTAAAACTGATTTTAGTGACTATATTTCAGCCCAAACACAGAATTAAATAGTATATTTAGAACTGGGGGTGATTTTAGGAATCAACTCCATCTGAATTTTAAACCTCAGAACCCAGGGATTCACACTGATAGGAAAGCCTATGTCGATCCAGACACACTAAGTATCACCTTTGCTCTCTTCCCTTTTAACACCTGCCTTGGCTGTTGAACAGTATCTTCTGCATTGCCGGGCAGTGTGTCCCAGGCCCCTCAGAAATGGGAGTCCTGACCACTTGCAGTCCTGCCCACTGAGCCCAGATATGCATACAGAGACCTTGGCTTCTGTCTTCTAGACTGTGTCCAGTGTCCAGCTTCTTCTTCCATAGACCTACTCCAGGGCACAGCACACATGTATGGCTCAGGTTTCCATTATTCTCACCAAACCCATCCCACCTTCAGTGTTTCCAATTCTGCTCCTTTGGACTCTTTATTAACCTCAATCACCTCTGCCCTAGATTCACCCACTCATCATTCTCGGATGGCCTGAAACCTAGTTGGTCATGCTTAGTAGGAGGCAGCAGTGGTTGGGACGGTGATCAGGAAGCAATGGCTTTCTCCTGCCTTTGGAAACACAATCTTTGCTGGTGTGGTGCTGACATCCTTTTATTTCTTTTTCTTTTTTTCTCTTTCTCTTTCCTCCTCCCTTCCTCCCACCCTCCCTCCCTTCCTTCCTTCTCCTTTCAACTTACGCTCTTGTAAATTTTTTTCATTTATGAATTATTATTATGTTCCGTATTCTGTGATTAAATGTGGTGTTCTTCACTTCAACTCCTCAGCAGGAGGTGGGGAACACATCTTGGAATTTCTACTCTTCTTGATGTTGTAAAGGATAAATATAAATCCATACTATAAGCTACACTTTCAAGTAAGTTAACATTGTGTTAGTTTGCAATATTCTGGTTCTTAATTTTTCTAGTAACCTTGGAAAATCCTTCCTTTGTCTCATATCTGATGCTGACTTTACCAATTTAGATGCTAATTACAGCCATTGGAACTGTCCAGTACCTAACAGTAAGAAACCTCTCCATTCTCTCTCTGCACAAACACACACACACACACACACACACACACACACCGGCATGAAATTAGCACAATACCTCACAAATATGTAGAAACTATATCTAATATATACACATAAAATATATATGTATAAATCAAAGGTAAATAAAATATGTAAGTGAATAAAATAAGTAGTAATTACATTGATTTAAAAATATCATCTATGTAAAAATATTCTGTTTTAAAGTATTGATTCTCTGGTTAATTTAAAAATATGTTGTCTACTCTATAGCTTAAGAAAGAATGCCTTATTTCCTATGTACTCAATTTCAACTGTTTTATCAATATCCTGACATTTAGGTAAATTTTTACATGATGTCAGTATTTTATTGTATAATTTTTGGTTATATTTCCCTTACCGACTTGTGAATAAATCCCCTGTCGAAGTAATGAGGCTTATTTTCTTAAAATACATAAGCCACAATGTTGAAATATATGGTATACAGTGTGTAAATTCCTGTTTTTTTTTGTGGTACGCGGGCCTCTCACTGCAGTGGCCTCTCCTGTTGCGGAGCACAGGCTCCGGACGCGCAGGCTCAGCGGCCATGGCTCACGGGCACAGCCGCTCCGCGGCATGTGGGATCTTCCCGGACCGGGGCACGAACCCGTGTCCCCTGAATCGGCAGGCAGACTCTCAACCACTGTGCCACCAGGGAAGCCCTAATTATCTTTTTTATAGGTTCTCTTATTACAACTATCTTGGTATTTTTGCCAGCTCCTCATTTTTAATATAAAAATGAAAGTGGTTACCTGTGAAATTTCAAACTATTTAGTGTATCAAAATAAAAAAATGTGTGCAAGGATGATGTCATTAAACCAATAATTCTCTGCTCATTTCCATTATGAAGCTATCTGTATTAGATTATTTGCAAAGTGTTTCATATTATATATATTTTCAGTGAATAGGACAGGTGCGTTAAAAAAATGATGGATAAACCTTAAAATCATGGAATCTCTTAACCTGACTATGTACTTACAGTGAAGTTGTTCTGTAAAATTGCCTTGCTCTTGTAGCCTGAGCATGGTGTGCATGGCATCTGGAGGAGGTGAAGTATACAGGTAAGTATTATATTGCAATGGGACAGAATAAATAAGATGTAGTTCTTAATTGTAAGCTGTTTTCTTTGGGCAATAGACAAGGACTATAAAAGCATATCCATTGAGGGGATCAGGGAGACAGATTGCTGCTTAGAGGGACACAGGAAGGGTAGTATTGGAGTAGGGTTTTGCAATACCAAAGCATCCCTGTGGTAATGAGGAACTGGAAAGGCATCTCACAGAGGGTATTGGGGAAGATCATACATTTTTATAATGCCAGCGCTGCATGGATCAGTGAAGTAGGTACCTCTATAAAAATATAGTCAAATTCTGTACAATCACAAATTGGTTTATTTGCTGAAGAAACTGATTAAATATTCCATATGTGTAGGGAGGCGTTTATTTTGGAGCTAGGCAGACAGGAGTTGTAAGCCTGGCTCAGTTGATTTAATGACTTTGTGATGTAAAGAAAGTCTGCTAACCTCCCATCATCTCCGTTTCTTCATCTCATATGTGTGATTTTTGAGAGAACTAGAGCTATTTAATATAAAGAGCCTGTTACATTGTAGGTATTCTGTAAGTGTTAATAATTTGTGGCAAGTACAGTACTAGAACATGACCAGTTCAACACAGATAAAAAGTGACATATTGAAGAGATTCACCATAAAGTCCAGCATCACAATGTCACACTGTATTTTACTGGAATTATGGCCACATCCTCGGGTCTCACAGTTTCCTAGGTAAAACTGAAGCAAAATAAACTCTGTGGTCATTGCAGTTCCACATTTATTTAAACATAAATTAGAAGTATTATCAATAGTTTCCATTTCCAGTATTATTTACTTATGCCAAAATAAGACATTCTTAATAAAGTTTTCAGCCTTCTGCATCCAGGTGGTATTGATAGCTGGCAATCAGCTTTTTCTGAAAGCCACTAAAAAAAACTAGATAAAATAGAAAAATCATAGTTTGGTACCGTGGACACCTGGAGGGGATAAAACTCAGAGAAGGAAGAGCCTTGGAGAGGTAAACTGAAATCTGCAGCTGCGTCTACCCTGGATAATGGGATTCATCTTCATTATTTCTTATACAAGGAATACACATTTACTGAGAAAAAAATACTTAAGCAAAACAAAAAGAATATGACAAAAATCCACTAGCCATATATTTTCATTGCTGTTATGTGTTGTGAAACTTTCTAGACATTTTTATATAGGTGTGTATATATGTAATGCAATTAAATAAGTAAATACTCATTACAAAATGGACAAATGCTCTAAAACTTGTTAATAACTGAGGTTTTTCACTGAACAGTATACTATTTTTCTACACTGATATAGTTATATCACTATTTAATAATACATTGCATGCATATGTAATAGTGTGTCAAATACCTTGATATCAAACATTTAAGTTTCCATTTTTTTATTATTCTGAGCAATTTCTCATTGATAGCATCACTTTTTGGTACATGTCTGATTATTTCTTTAAGATGAATCTCAGAAGTGGAATTGCTACTTTCAGATATATAATATCAAATTTGTTTCCAGATATCAGATTGGTTTTATAGTTCTTCTAGTAATTTTATGAGTAACTTTCTCCTCATACCCTTGTGCAAAGAATGCATTTTCATTATTATATTATCAGTTCTTGATATTTCTGTTTGGCTATTATTATTAAGCCTATTGATTTAATTTTTATTTTTAGAATAATAAATAAAAATCTCATTAACCGGGGCTTCCCTGGTGGTGCAGTGGTTGAGAGTCCGCCTGCCGATGCAGGGGACACAGGTTCGTGCCCCGGTCCGGGAAGATCCCACATGCCGCGGAGCGGCTGTGCCCGTGAGCCATGGCCGCTGAGCCTGCGCGTCCGGAGCCTGTGCTCCGCAACGGGAGAGGCCACAACAGTGAGAGGTCCGCGTACCACAAAAAAAAAAAAAAAAAAAAGAAATCTCATTAACCATGTATATCTATGCTCTAGTAAACTGCCTCAAAATGTTCTTTATTTTTGTGTACTCCATTTAGTTTTCTTTCCATTATAGTTAAGAATAGACCATAACTTTTAAACTTCTCATTTGCTTTGTTAATATTTAAAAATCAATTCAACAAAGAAGATTAAAGATTTTATTTAATTCAAAGTCTACTCAACTTCTCCATCTTGCTCAGAGCTTGCTTCATATTATATAGATATTCAGAATATTTTCTTCCTTTACATTTATCATTTTATTTTACTGTATAAATGTATAATCTCTGTAGGATATTTTGTGATAATGAGTGAAGCAGGGATGTAATTTTACTTTTATTTTTTGAATGGTTAATTCTTTATTGCAATATAATGTTCACATAGGAAATTCCTATAATTTTTTATTACCCCATCTTTTCTGTTTACTAACTTGTTACCTATGCATTCTATTACTGTTCTTTATTGGCTATGCTAGAGATTTCAACATGAGTTTACTTAGGTTATTTTTTCAGCTTTATTGAGGTATTATTGACAAATAAAATTGTAATATATTTAAAGTGTACAAAGTGATAATTTGGTGTATGTATACATTGTGAAAAGATTTCTTTCATCGAGTTACCTCATTACCTCACATATTTACCCCTTTTTTTGGGGGTGGGTTGTGAGAACACTTCAGGACTACTCTCAGTTTCAATCATAAAATAGAGTGTTATCAACTAGAGTCACCAGGTTATACATCAGATCCTCAAACCTTATTCATCTTTTTAAAATTGAGATATAATAGACATGCAATATTGTGTAAGTTTAAGGTTGTACAGTGTGTTGATTTGATACATTTATATATTGCAATTTGATTACCCATGTAGCATTAGCTAACACCTCTATCATATCACATAATTATCATTTTTTGTAGTAAGAACTATTAAGATCTAGTTTCTTAGCAACTTTGAAGTTTATAATGCAATATTGTTGACTATAAGCATTATGTTGTCCATTAGATCTCCAGAATTTATTTATCTACTAGTTACAAGTTGGTACCCTCAATTTTCCCACCCCAGCCCCTAGTAACCATCATTCTACTCTCTATTTTTACTAGTTCTGCTTTTAAAAATTCTACATAAATGGAAGATTTAAAAAAATAATAATTAATTAATTAATTTTTGGCTGCATTGGATCTTTGTTGCTGTGCGCGGGCTTTCTCTAGTTGCGGCGAGCGGGGGCTACTCTTCACTGTGGTGTGCAGGCTTGTCATTGTGGTGGCTTCTCTTGTTGCAGAGCACAGGCTCTAGGTGCACAGGCTTCAGTAGTTGTGGCACATGGGCTTAGTTGCTCTGTGGCATGTGGGATCTTCCTGCACCAGGGCTCGAACCCGTGGCCCCTGTATTGGTAGGCAGATTCTTAACCCCTGTGCCATCAGGAAAGTCCTTAAAAATTCTCTATATAAGTGACGTAATATAGTATTTATCTTACATAGTATAATGCCCTTAAGGTCCATGCATGTTGTTGCAAATGGCAGAATTTTCTTCTTTCTCATATCTGAATAATATTCCCTTGTATGTATGTGTATATAAATATTACATCATCTTTATCAATTCATGTGTCGACCGACACAAGTTGTTACCACAGCTTGGCTATTGTGAATAATGCTGCAATAAATATGGGAATGCAGAGATCTTTTTGATATCCTGTTTTCATTTCTTTTGGATATATGTCCAGATATGGGATTACTGCATCAAATACCATAAAACTTCTAGAGGAAAACGTGGAGAAAAACTCCTTGATACTGGTCTTAGCAATGGTTTTTTGGCTATGACATCAAAAGCATATGCAACAAAACAAATATCAAACATCAAGCTAAAATGCATCTGCACAGCAAAAGAAATAATCAACCAAATTAAAAGTTAATTTATGGAATGAGAGAAAATATTTGCAAATCATATATTGGATAAGGAGTTAATATGCAAAATACATAAAGAAGTCAGACAATTCAATAATAAAAAACCCAAACAACTCAATTTAAAAAATGGGCAGAGGAACTAGATCCTTTTCCAAAGAAGACATCCAAATGGCCAACAGGTATATGAAAATAAGCTCACATCATTAATAACCAGGGAAATATAAATCTAAACCACAATGAAATGCCACCTTACACCAGTTAGAATGGCTATTATTAAAAAGACAAGAGATAACAAGTGTTAGCAAGGATGTGGAGAAAAGGGAACTCTTATGCACTGTTGGTGGGAATGTAAATTGATGCAACCTCTCTGGAAAACAATATGGAGATTTCTCCAAAATTAAAAATAGACATTATTCATCTTATAACTGAAAATTTGTACCTTTGTACCAACCTTTCCCAATTTCCCTCATTCCCCCAGCTCCTGGCAACTACCATTGTATAAGTTGGATTTTTTGTTGTTGTTGTTAGATTCCACATATAAGCAATACCATGAAGTATTTGACTTTCAATATCTGGCATATTTTCACTTAGAATAATGCCCTTCATATTCTTCAGTATTTCTGTAATATTCCAGTGTGTATATATATGATACATTTTCTTTATTCATTTATCTGTCAATAGATATTTAGGTTGTTTCCATACTTTCTGTTGTCAATAATGCTACTGTGAACATGGAAGTACAGATATCTCTTCGAGATGATTTCATTCCCTTTGGATATATACCCAGAAGTGAAATTGCTAGAGCATATGGTAGTTCTGTTTTAAATTTCTTGAGGACCCTCCATACTCTTTTCCATAGAGGAGGTACCAGTTACATTTCCACCATCAGTTCCCTTTTCTCTACATCCTCACCAGCTTTCATTATCTCTTGTCTTTTTGATATAGACATTCCATCATGTATCTCATTGTGGTTTTGATTCGCATTTGCATCTCCTTGATGATTAGTGATGTTGAGCACTTTTACTTGTCTCTGTTGGCCATCTGTATGTCTTCTTTGGAAAAATGTCTATCCAAGACTTTTGCCCACTTTTAAATTGAGTCTTTTTTTTTTCTATTGAGTTGTATGAGTTTTATATATTTTGGATATTGATCCTCTATTGAATATGTGGTTTGCAGATATTTTATCCCCTTCCATAGGTTGCCTTTTCATTTTGTTGATGGCTTTCTTTGCTGTATTGAAGATTTTAGTTTGAGGTAGTTCCACTTGCTTTTGTTGCCTTTGCTTTTGGTACCAAACCAAAAATTCATTGCCAAACCAAAGTCAAGGAGCTTCTTCTCTATGTTTTCTTCTAGGAGTTTTATGGTTTCATGTGTTATGATCATGTCTTTAATCTACTTTGAATTGATTTTTGTGTATCCTATAAAAATATAGGTCCAGATTTATTTTTTCCCATATGGATATTCAACTTTCCCAACACCATTATTGGAGAGACTATTTTTTATTCATTGTATAATCTTGGATCCTTTGTCAAAAATTAATCAACCATATACACATGGGCTTATTTCTGGTTCTCTATTCTGTTCCATTGATCTGTTTGTTTCTTTGTATGCCAATACCATAAGTTTTTGATTGCTGTATCTTTGGCATATAGTTAAAATCAGGAAGTGTGTTTCTTCTAGCTTTGTTCTTTTTTCTCAAAATTGCTTTAACTTTTCTTTTTTATGGTTCTATGTGAATTTTAGAATTGTTTTTTTCTATTTCTGTGAAGAATGTATTTAGAATTTTGATGTAAATTGCATTAAATTTGTAGATTACTTTAGGTAGTATGGACATTTTAATAACATTAATTCTTCCTCTCCATGAATGTGTCAATTTATTTCATCAGTGTCTTATAGTTTTCAGTGTATAGACATTTCACCTCCTTGATTAAACTTATTCCTAAGTATTTTATTCTTTTTGATGCAATTGTAAATGGGATATTTTTCTTAATTTCTCTTTCTGATAGTTTGTTGTTAGCGTATGGAAATACTGCTGATTTTGCATATTGATTTTTTTATCCTGAACTTTATTGGATTTGTTTATTGTAGCAATTTTTTGATAGAGTCTTTAGGGTTTTCTATATATAATATCATGTCGTAAAAACAGAGACAATGTTATGTCTTCCTTTCTGATTTGGATGCCTTTTTTTTTCATTTTCTTGCCTGATTGCTCTGGCCTAGGACTTCTAGTATTCTGTTGAATAAAAGTGACAAAAGTGAGTACTTTTGTCTTGTTCCTGACATTAGAGATTTTCCCCACTGACTTTGATGTGGGTTTGTCATATATGGTCTGTTTTATATTGAGGTATATTTTATCTATATCTAACTTGTTGAGTACCTTGGTTAGTTTTTAGTCTCTGTGCATTTTTGTAATCCAGCAAACGTCTTCAAACCTGCAGTGTTTCTGCCAAGCTTTCTGTTGATTTCTCAGTTTTCTTGTAGCAACCCTCAGCCTGTGAAACTTTAATTCTCAACCTCCTGCTCACATCCTATGGTTGCTATAGGTTGATTTTTGGAGTTTGAAAATTCTTACTGATATTTTCTGCTAAGATTACCTAAGTTTTTATTAAAAATTTTGTATAGGCATGGCACATACTAAATATTTATTTTTTCACACTATATTCCTAGGTTTAGAGAATACACAATTTTCAATAAAATTGTAAACAAAAAGATCCAGAAAGGAGCTATATAATGTATTCATTTTATTTTGTTTTCTAATTTGAAATTTTATATTGATTGCTAAATGCTATAATTTTTTCCATGGCTGGTGGTCATTATAATTTGTATAAATTGTATATATTCTGTCTACTAAGAATTCTATATATAGTCTCTCTACTAAGCCTCTTAGATTTTAATCTCACATATTTTATTATACTTAAGATATATTTTTTCCATTATTAATTAATAAAAGCTTATTTAAATTAAGCTTATTTTAAAAACATATATTAAACTCTTTTTTTTGTGTGTACATATTTTAGTACTACTTCTAAAATGTTCTGTTTCACATTAAGCCCTTTTGGAAATGTAACTCTTCTCTATCTGGTGAATTGATCAGCTCAAGACTTCTTAAAAATATGTAACTCTTTTGGACTGCATAATATCTCTCATTAATACATACAAATACATCCAATATGGATATGAAGCTTGAAAGGATCAATAAAGACTTAGCAGGGAAAGAGGTTCTGCCAGAAAAGCTTCTTTTTCAAAGAAGCATATCTATCTTGTCTGATAGTGCTCCATTTTTAAAAGGAAGACATATTTTCCCCAAGTCAATATTGTTTTTGAATCCTAACCACAACCTCATTACTAATCAGGATGTTGTTCTAGAATTTTATTATGAATCTCCTTGAAAGAACAATATGTTAACCTCTGATGAGGTAAAGCAAGGTAAATTTAGTAGTAAGATAAAACAAGATAAATAAAACACAGTGTAAGAATCACTTTGCTTTCTTATATTGCCCAAACACGAATTTAATTAAGAATAAAGTATGAATGAGGCAGAGTTCTGTGTTCATTTTATGAAATAGTTAAAAAATTTATAAAAGCTATTTTTAAATATTTAAAATGTGGCTGAGGATAGAATAGGGGATCCTAATTTGAAGATTTAATCATTTAAATTTGAGTAAACTCTGATATTAGAGTGGTAATTGAGACATTCTATCAGGCTATATCAGATCTTAATCTCTTCTCCAGTGGATAAATGTCAAAGAGATAGGAAATAGAGTGGAAAATAACACAGAGGAAAAACTTTAATCTGAATTATACTTTCTGTGCATGAGTGAAAGAAATCTACATGGTGGTCACATATGAAAAAATATGTATTTGCCTTTCCGGAAGGAGAAACAAGAGATGGAACTGGGATATCTTAATCAAACTATTGTAGCTAGATATTGGGATCTCAGAGGGGGAAAAAGAGATCAATGTTAAGAAACGTTAAAAAAGAAATATCTTCTAATACTCCTAGAAACCTAAGTTTCTTCTTAGATAAACAAGAAAAGCTCAATATACTCTAGGATGATTATGGCCCCTTAAAAGAACATTTGGCCACAGTATCACATGCATTCCCTTCTGCCAAATGAGCTGGGACTATACCAGGGCCCACACAGGCTGTTCATGACCAGTGCCAGCCTCCTGCCAGGACCTTTACTGCTGTGTGGTTTTCCCACAAGCTGTAAACAGTCAGGAAGATACTGCAGTTTCTCAGTTTTAGAAGCTGAGATGGCAAAAGAGATCTGCGCATTGTGAAATTAGTGAAAGTACAAGCTTTAGATTCCTCTTGACATTTATGTGAGGTTCCTTTAGTGTACTGAGATGATTGTCTATTTCTGTCAATCCGTATGAGCAGCTGTAACTTACCATTCAAATAATTAAAATATGTGAGCCAAGAATCTCTATGGATTTTATTTATCTGTCTTTTCTCAGACTGTAACTGTAGGGTACACAGTTATAATGTGTAAGCTAACAAAATAACTTGTAATGAAACACTTTAAATAGTAAATTTGGGGGATGCCATGTAAAGACTCCTACAAACTGACTATTTAGCAACATGGTCAACAATAAAATTCCAGGCAAATAGGTTGAATGTCTTAGGGAAAGTAATATCATTGTTATAGCATTTATGATGCCTGTAGTATATGTAGAAAGACAATTTTAGAGAACTCTGCTAAAGCAAAAGTTTATTATGTTTATTGGCGTAAACTTTTAAAATTATATTTGCCTAGGATCCTTACTCTATTTGGGTCATTTTAAATGGACTTTATGGTGCTATAAAAACATGGAAAGGCTTAGACAATCACAGTAACTTCAAAGGAAATCAATATACACAGAGCCGAATTTTACCCAATAGAAAAATAGTCTTTTAATACTTAATTGTACACAAAGCACAAATCAGGCAGAAAAAAGAGCAGGAATTACCTTAGCTGACTTTTTTTTTTAAAAGGACAGAAAAATATCTTGACTATAGGTCTTTCATCTGTCTGAATGGTGAAAAGCCACCACCTGGCTTCTTTAGAAGACCATTGCTCTCTTAGTAAATGTCACAATTATCATTGTGAAACCCCCTTTCAGCTGTCTGTTTTTCAGCCACAAAATAATAAACTACCTGATATCATGATCAAAATAGATTCCTTATTTATGTGAGACTTCCTGGAGAAAGCTGCCAGAAACAATCATGGCGGTTTGCTTGTTTTCTACTGCATTTTATCTGTGTGACCAAAAAAAAACGCTGGAGGGTGTTTTAAAATAGAGTTAGTAACATTTGCTTTTTAGTCATGTTTAAGATAAATCGATAACAAGACTGCTGCAACAACTAATTCTACTACTGTTATTTTTTTTTTTTCCTCACTCTTGCGTCTCCCTCCATCCCACCCTCCCCATCCCACCCCATGCAGGTGATCACAAAGCACTGAGCTGATCTCCCTGTGCTATGCGGCTGCTTCCCACTAGCTATCTATTTTACGTTTGGTAGTGTACATATGTCCATGCCACTCTCTCACTTTATCACAGCTTACCCTTCCCCCTCCCCATATCCTCAAGTCCATTCTCTAGTAGGTCTGTGTCTTTATTCCTGTCCTGCCCCCA